>CAJVPU010001691.1:0-12191 GCA_910591775.1 Dentiscutata heterogama | reverse complement strand
CTAAGATATTTAAGCTTAAAGTCAAGAAAACTTTTACTTAGAAAAAATTTGTCCCTTTTCTATTGACTCCCCCCCATCTGTTGAAAATTATTAACTCATGGAGCTAAAGTTCTTGAAATTGGGTTAGCAAATTTTAGTTTTTTTATGTGAGTGATTCGAATGATTTTGATAAATATCCTTTATTTTATAGAACAGGTGGTTGATTTTGGTTAGCAGACATGTCAAAAACATTTCCTATGTCAACATTTTTAGGTATAGATCTCTCTACTACGTTTCATCAGGTAAGAGATCATTCAAAATATGACTATAATACATACTGGAAGAGTTGTGACTAAATAATAACTGATAAAGATTATTTATTGATTTATATTTATTTATTTATTAGGAATGTTTACCAGAAAATTGCACATTTCTTGAATATAATTATTTTGATGAAATTCCATTCCCTGATAATGTAAAAAATATCACAATAAAAAGTGTTTTTTCTTAGTTTTATCAGTTTTGTTAAATAATTTATTTTAAAATTTTATAATTCATTAATTATTAGACATTTGATTACGTTTTCCAACAATCAATTTCTTCTTCAAAGTTCCGTAATAATCAATTTGACACTCATCTGGTATATTACACAGTTAGATTTTTTCTTTGAAAATCTTTATGTTAACAATAAGAATTTATTTCTATTTAAAATTAGAGAGAAATATTTCGAGTAGTCAAGCCTGGGGGCTGGATAGAGGTTAGAATTTTATTTAGTAAAATTTTTTTTTTTTAAAAAAAAAATATACTGTATATTACTGTAATTCCACTAAAAAAAAACTATATTTATTTCTAGATATTCGGAACACCTACCGAAATTATTAACGCCGAACCTACTTCAAAGAAATTTGTTAATTCAAGTAATTAATCTTTACATTTTTATTTTATTTTATTTTATATTATTTTTTACTTAATATATATATGTCAATATTTCACACATGCCGCCTTTAAATAGTGCGTAAATGCTTCCAGTCTAATGGACTCGATCCTAATCTTGTGTATACTTATCCTAACAAGTTAAGATCCTTAAATATTAAAACCATTCAAGTGGTTGAAGTGCAATATTACCTTTCAAATCATAATAAAATTTTGGAGAATCAGGTAATTTTCACAAGTAAATCGAACTTATTAAAATTTAACAGAATAAAACTTAAAACTTTTTTTGAAAAAAAAAAAGGAATCAGGTCTTCTACTTAAAACAGCAGAATCTTTAAGAGTAATGTTAAAGATAGTGGTGGGTTATACAGATGAAGAATATGATGCAATATTAAGAGAGACATGGCAATAGAACTGGAAACTTTGAATATGTCTAAGGACTTTTTGGCGAAAAGAGGCAAACACAGATTATGTTATTTAGTTAATCAGATGATGGGTCATTAAAATGTAGATAATATATACATTATGCAAAAATCAAACGATATGTATGCTAGATATAATAAATTCATTGTTTTTACAAGTGTATCAGTGACTTTATGTCGAGCTTAAAAAAGTATTACATGCATATGATAAGTGTTACAGTATATATATACTGTAACCGTACTGCAGCATTAAAATCGTTAAAATGAACATTCGCACTAAATGATCTATGTTCTTTAATGAGAATATTCTATTTAAGAACTTCCAAAGAAAGAAAACTTAAATTATTATTAACCGTTATTAGAGAATAAATATATCGAGATCAATAAAATGTGCGTGTCGGGTATTTACTTATACGTACGGTGCTTATATGTATGCGTGTTCCATGACATCTTTTTTTTGGTTAAATGAAATTAATGTAAATCGATAAATCGATTTTCATTTGCGAAATGATGTTAAAAAAAAAAAGAAAAAATTTTCTTTTTTCTTTTAAGCTGATTACTAATTATAAATTATAACTTATAAATTCGTGTGATGATAGTTTACTTGGTTTTAGACAATCCAAATACTGTAAAGACACTTCGAATAATTATTACTGATTTATTTGTAACGTTTAGTGGTTTATCAGGTGAATGACGCAATAGATGATAAGTAAATGACAAATTAAGCGAGTCCTTTTCTATGCAACTCATCTTAGTCATCCTCCAATTCTGGTTTATATTAATCTACAATGATAACCGATTTTCAGATAACGAAAGTTCGTTTTATTGGTCATCTATTCTATTAACTCAAGCAGTTATAAAATTTAATATTACTTAAAGAATCACTCAAAAAATTTATAAACATTTTGGGATAAAAATGGGTCAATGGATCAAAACATTCCACAAACTTTTTTGTTAAAAGTTTATGTAAGTAATTAATATACTGTAGTGCGAAGAAATGATGTCAATATCATGAATATTTTTATATAAAAATTTGTAATAACAAATTTGTGAAAAAACTTTAATGTAATTAATGTTATTTGTGTAATTACGTGTACGTAGAGCAGTTAACAAATATGTATTAAAAGAGCCTAATTTGCAATTTAAGTTTAAAATCGATCTACGGATAATAATTATATTATCTTTGATTTAAATATTTTTTACTTATCGTTAATAAATCTTTTTATTGTAATAATTGGTCCTTGTGGCTTACGGCAAATCTTTTTATTGTTCATATAACTATTTAAAGAAAAATAAAAAAAAATACAAGGTGAAACCTGAGTTTTCGGCTGCATAATAACAAAACAACGATAGTTAAACGAGGTTTTCATATTAATTGTGATCTACACACCGGGGTTTACTACTGTATCGTTATAGCTTATAACTCATGTTTCATTCAGTCCAAAAATAGCCTTTTTATATAATCTTTAAATATAAAATTTATTTTAAGTTGCAATAAATGCTGTTGTAATTACACGAGAAAAATACACATGCTTTTTTCGGGAACAAATCTAGGAACATACATTACATAAATACATACTTCTGTACTTGGGAGATTTAGTTGAACGCATGAATTTACAATACGTGCGTACAGTACGTAGTGAAAATCCATCAACATTATATGCATACTGTACGTTGTTTCATAACCCATAAAAGTTAAGCATAAAGTAGAGATCTGAATTACCAAACTTTTTCTATTGAATCATGTGATATTTATTCTGATCATTTACAGCCGTTTTCAACATCCGATTAGAGCGAAAACTCCGGAAATCTACAACCGTTCACACCTTTTTGAAAACAGCTGTAAACTTCCCGATTAGAGTGGATCTTGAAAACTCCGAAAATCCGGGAATTTCCCATGATATGGTGATATGGTGATCTGCGGCCGTTCACATCTTATGAGAACGGCTGTAAATGAATCATTAAATTTATCATAATAATATTTATCATAATATTTATCATCCCAGAAATACAGTATTCATGTACAGTACAGCAGTAAATACATTTATATTTTTATGACACATATTATGCGCGATAACTGATATACCAAAGTTTAAGTTAATCATAGCTGATAGAACGATCACAAAATTTTTAGATTAAATTACGATAAGTAGTTTTCTTTCAACCATACAAATATTCATTTTTTCCGAACATGAAATTCAGAAATTAGAAATGTTAATCGAACCGGTCCAGATCCAGTCTATTTCTAGCCTATTATAGTGAGTAACTTTCTATATACTGTAAGTGAAATTAAACTCTATATCGATATTCCCTATATAGTTAATTTACTAGCGCTAGTAAAGTACATACGTAAATAGTGAATTTTAAACAGATCAATTCACCTATCTCTATAAAAAGAGTTAGTTACCTATATTAGTCAAATCTAGACCGGTTTCAAACCAGACTAAAATAATACTAACCTTACTTTAACAAGGACTATAACAAAGAGGGACAGCATATTCCTTAAAAAAATCGTGTAATGTTGTTGGAATGTATAGATTATGTTGTCTCTCAAGGCTATTACTTTCTGTGATAATATATCAATTAGTTAATTTGTTAATGGCTATAATTGCTAACAGGTTGATCTTATAGACCAATTAAATGCTACTGTATATCACAAGCTCTTTTTCTTTTTTTTTTAAAACCCGGATCTGATGCATTTAGGGTGAGTATGTATTTCATTTCAATAGTTTTAAAATATTGTAAACTTTATTAAATGATATATTTATTTTATATTTACATTTTATTTATTAGAGGTCATATATTCACAGCATCACTCCATACCAACGTTTTTTTACTTAAAATGTCTGACATATTAGCTTGCTGTGGTTAGTAGTATTCTTTGGCCCTGATTATTTAATCAATGTCAGTGATTGGACTAACTAACTTTGTTCTGCTGGACCATTTGATTTATAAATTATAATTGGAACTTAAAAGTTTAATTTCAATTCAAATTACTGGGTTTAACGCATTTTTAATTATACTCTTTTAGATACGTATTGTAATAAAGCGGCTTAGACGAACATTTAAGTTTAATTTTGTGAATCATCTATGACGAATTATACTCTTATGACCTTCATGATTAGATTATCTTTATTAATATTTCGGGCTCCGCAGTTTATTTCTAAGCGTTGTTGGACATATGGGCTAGGTGCTGCAAAAAGGGACCAAATTGACAATTTTTTCGAAAGATATTTTTTTACATAAATCAATTTAGAATAAGATTGGGGCCATTTTTTAGCTAAAACACAAAGTAGTTGTATCAATAAAATTTTGCTATATTGCTCTTTAAGGTTTGCATTTTCTTATGATTTATTATGAGATTTATAACATAAAAATTGATTTTCCGAAGATCTTTTGTTTTGTCAATTTGGTCCCTTTTTGCAGCACCTAGCCCATATGATCATCGTATCTCTCTCACTCCTATATAATTATGGTTTTATTAAATTAATCTTTTTTGCTGGTTGGACAAGGATATATATTAGATGCAAAAATTAAATTTAAATATATTGATAAATTTTATAAAATTAAGAATTGAAAGTAATTTTTAATTAATACTTTAATTATAGTATATACGTACTGTACGTACGTATGTACGTATCAGGTATGTACATATGTATATACATACATACATACATACATACATACGTACGTACGTACGTACATGGGTTACTAGAAAAAATATATATTACCTGATAAGTAGCACACTCCTTATCGTTATATATTCCTTATACGACCTGATGCATAGTATGATTATGTAATTTCCCGTGAAGGTACAAAATTTATTTAATAGGTAAGCCTACCGCTAATTAATCGTAATAAAATTTATTTGATGTACCTTAATTGTTTGTGTGTACGTATGTAGATTAGTTATAATTTTTGAAACATCAAATAAGAAACTTCTAAAACATAGATTAATAATATAAGAAACTAAAAATGATAAAGCTTCGGAATGGTAAATGATAAAATGTTACGTAGTAACAATAAAAAAGCTTTATTGAAACCCAATCCTACTTTATAAAAAAATTTTTTTTTATTTTCAGATATTATTATTTTTAAAAAAATTTCCTTTTAAACAAAAATGATTGTTCACTGCTGTACTGATCTAAAAAAATTAAATTTCGATATATATACATGTTAATATACATACTATAAGTGGTCACATGCTATAACCATATATACTATAGATACGTATAGATATGCGAACAAATAAAACTTGCATTATCAAAATATATAACCTTCAGACTACCTATAAAAATTGAAAGTTGTAGGAAAAAAAAAACAAAAAATAAAAATAAATCTTTAAAAAAGTAAAATGGGTCAATCACCATCAAAATTCTTTGGTAAAAAAAATGATAGAAATGTTGCTGTTAAAGGAAATACGAAATCTGATTTTAAAGATGATAGAAAAAATGAACAAATAGAATTTGATAAAGAACCACCAGCTTTAACGTCCTCGGTAATTGATGAGCATAGGTTTATTGAAGGTCGAAGATTTCGTATTGCCACAAATGCCACTTACATATTTCCAAGTGACTGTAAAGAAGCTACACGATTTAATGAAACTATGAAACTTATGAAACGATTATTTGACTCTAGTTATTCGGCTCCTGTTGAAAAATTATTAATAAACGGTGCAAAAGTACTTGAAATAGGGTTAGTAAATTTATTATTCGATTTTATTACTTGGATTTTTTTTTTTTTAAAAAAAAAAAATTATTTATTTGATTTAATTTTACCTTAATAAATATTCTTAATAAATATTCTTGATGTTATAGAACTAGTGGCGGATTTTGGTTAACAGATATGTCAAAACAATACTCGATGTCAACATTTTTGGGTTTGGATACGTCGACCATTTTTAATCCCGTAAGAATTTATTTATTAATAAACAAAAAAGATCATTATTTTCAATACATTTAACAAAAAAGATCTTATTTTTTATTTTTTTTAATATATAGGAGTGTTTACCAGAAAACTGTGCATTTCTTGAATATAATTATTTTAATGAAATACCATTTCCTGAAAATGTAAAATCTTTATAAAAAAATATACTTATGGGGTTTTTTTTCCTTAAATTACAGTATTTTAAATTTCATATTTTCTATCGTTATTAATACTATTACTATATTGATATTAGATATTTGATTTTGTTTGTCAACAATCAATATCTTCTTCAAAATTCCGTGGAAATCTATTTGATTTACATCTGGTATTTATAGTCTTGTATTAAAAAAAAATCGTGCTCTTTATATTGGTAGGTAGTAATAATTTATTATTTATTTATTTCTTATTTGAAAATTAGAATGAAATATATCGAGTAGTCAAGCCCGGAGGCTGGATAGAGGTTAGAATTCGATTCAAATATTCAAATTAATCAATTATGTATTATGTATTATATGTTATACGTATGTTAGGTCAAACAAAAAAAACACAAATTCTCATTTAGATATTCGGAATTATTTCTGAAATTGTTAACGCCGGGCCTGCAACTAAAACATTTGTTGAATCAAGTAATTTTACAATATTTTATATTATTATTATTATTATTATTATTATTATTATAGACTTTAATTTACTTATATCACTTTTGTTTTTTAAATAGTGCTCAAATGTTTCCATTTTAATGGGCTCGATCCTAATATTGTGCGTACTTTTCCTAGAAAGCTAAAATCCTTAAATATTAGAAATATTCAAGTAGTTGAAATACCATTTTACTTTTCACCAAATCATCCCATCTCAAAAAATAAGGTAATTTGTGTGTGCGTTTAAGTCTTTCCTTTTACGATATAAATCTATAATTTTTATTTTATTTATTTTATTTTATTTTATTTTTTTGAAAAGGGGCAAGAATTACTACTTGCAACCGCAGAATCTTTAAGAGTAATGATTAAACTAACGGTGGGATATACTGATGAAGAGTATGATGTATTAGTAAAAAATATCATCGCAGAAACAGAAATTTTTAATATGTACACAGTTTGTGTAAGAACTTTTGGACAAAAGAGTTTAGACATTACATGATATGAATTACGGATTTAATCTAACAAACAAACAACAATATCACGAAAAACAATCGTTTGTTATACGGAATATATGTAATATAAATCATATGAAAATAGTTTATTCATATTTTTAAGATTTATTTTATGAGAAAAAATCTTTATTTATGTACAGTTTTTTATATATATGTATTATACGATAGTGTTTTATTTTTTAAAAAAAAATTACACCAAAATTGAAAATATTAAAAAATTAATATTGGAGTTTAGAACCAACATTATTTTTCACAGCATCAGGCAAGTTTGGTTTAGTGCGCAGTACTGGAAAGCTATGTAGAAAATTTTAATATGTTCAATTTTGTCCAATCATGTAACTTAATCCGGCCAAATGATCGGTAAAATTGACCCGAATTACGTACGTACGTACGTATGAGATTATGGATAGAATTATGGATGATCGCCAAAGTCATCAGTTTAAGAAACTGTGCCTACTGTACAAGCATAGTGCAGGTGATATAGTGATAATCATTACGTAGTCAAATTTTTTTTATTAGTGATAGTGTAAATAATAAAAACATAAAATTCAAATTGTACCGTAATAACTCTTGAACTAGCAGATCCATAATTATATTTGTTGGGTTCGTTTTAACGTGCTCTTTAAAATAATAATTTTTTCTTTATAAGATTCTGGTGATAACAAAATTCTTGTTTTTGATGCATTATTAATAAAATATCAAAAAACGTATCCAGATAAATGTTAACTGGATTGGAACTCTATCAAAAACGAAATTTTGGTATCGCTTTGAGTCCTTCGCTATTCTTCAAACAATTAAAAAAAAAAAACGAACGTTGTTACTTTAAAGAACACGTTTAAACGAACCTAACAAATATAAATTTATTTTATGAATCTGCTGGTTCATACTTTATATGTTTTTATTATTTACGTTAACAGCGCTTGTAAAAAAAATGTTCCCTCCCGTGATTTTTAACCAATCAAATTTCAAGATCAGATGTAACGTAAACCTAATTAAAAGCTCTCCTGTGAAATTTACTAAATTCTATCCTAACCCTAACCCAAACTACAACGTATTATTCTCAGTAAAAATTACAGGGGGGGCAATTTTTGTGGGTACGCTACCTAAGTAATGCAAGTAATTAGACTTGTATTTTAACACCCAGCGCTAGTAAACATATATGGTGACCCCCACAGCAAAAGGGTGCATTGGGACAAAAATTCTAATTTGTAATTTTATAAAAATTGTAATCCTATTAGTCTAATTCTTCAAGAAATCAATTAAAATAAAAAAAAATTTTTTTGGCCCAACCCATATATACAGTACGTAGAATCTTATTACTCACGTGCCTAAAAGACAATAATCGATACGTACGTATGTTTGATACTTTATATGAGTGTCGCTAAAAGAAAACCCGAAAATTTAAATATAACTTATATTTAAATTTTCGGGGATTCTTTTAGCGACATTCATATGTAGATATCAGATATCAGATAGCTAATATGTATATGTTGATATCAGATATATGATATGTATGTATGCATACATTCTAACTTTGGGAATTGTAAAAATTTTACTGTGTTCCAAAATTGGGTTAGTTTACTGTATTAACGTTCCAATAAGATATTGATTACCTGAATGAATTCTAAAATGGAGTTTTCGTTCTATAGTATTTATCTCGAATTTCGTTGTTGTAATATGTGTGAACAAATAATTAAAAGTGTAATTATATCATTAACAGTGTGTAGTGAGCACTTGATTCGTATCAATATTTAGTGTTAAGGATAAAGAAAAAAAAATAGATTCCTATTGATACGTATTTTTGAGAACAGATTTGATGTCGTGAATTAACACACAAACATAAACAGTATGTTGAACTAACTTAAATAGGAAAGACTAAGCCAGGATTCAAATTTTGCGTATAAATATTTATTTGCTTATGTTTTACAGTTAATAAATGAAAAAAAATTTTTTCCTAATAAAATTACGCAATAATACAAATCAAAATTTGTGTAATAAAAAAAAACTTTTTTTTTTTCTTGGCACTTAACGTAATAAGCAATTAGTTATTTGCAATATAGATATCTCCTGAATAGGGGCTTGCATGAACCTAAAAAGACTTTTTTGCCAGTACATCCGGCCGAAACATATTAATGTGCAGGAGCATACTGACGATCAGCTGCTAATCATATACTTATCAGTTATGATTTCTACGTAGGTATATATACGTACGTGTATTAACGTCCGGAGGATAAAGTTATGCAGTACAACGACAATGCATTCTGTGAATTATACGTAACAACTGTGATAAGCTTGAAAGAACCTATTTTAAGTATCTCTGTTCAAATATTTATTCAAGCATGTATATATATTGTAATTATGTATATCATTTCAAAGATTAACAAAAAATTTATCTGAATATTTATTGAATGTTTGTATGACGATAACAATGTTTTAAAAAAAAAATCTTTAGCAAGTCAGACGTACAACAGGAGTGCAGAGCGCATAATCTTTGTTCCAGCGTCATTAATTTTAAACTGACAATATTATTAGAAAATCATGTGACTTGCGACACCATTTTGTATATTACGAAAATAAAGTAAAAATTATGATTGAGTGATTATTGCTAAACAGTAATATTAATAACGCAACCCTTCGATGTACCTTAACGCATCGAATTATGAAAGACAGTTATTTAAAATCGAAAGAACTTTTAAGATTCGATTTATCGATTTCAGAATAATTTTTTATGATGCAGGATTGCGAACTTAATAAGTTTAGGTTTGTGTGAGTATCACATGAGGCACTTGATTCCTGTGTAAGTAAATGTTGTGTTAATAAAAAGAATTGGATAAAGATGAACAGATAGCATACATAGAGAAACAAAGGTGAACCAATTAAGAATGACAATAAAAAAGAAAGCATTAGTTAGAAGTTCCGGATTTTGTCGTGTAAATTCCAAAAAAAGGTTAAGCGTATTTTTTGTTTTTGCGTTATCTGCTAGTTTAAACCCGGTTTTCTCATGATCGTCATAGGCATACACATGATATATATGTATGCTTAAACGGTTAACGGTTAAACATAAATGCATTTAATACGTATACGTACCAGTACTGGTGATATATTAGATATATATCTGATATAGATACTATATAGACGTATATTTATAGATGCAGATGATTTTAATAATAAGTATAGACCTGTTTAAACAAAGACAGGATGTATTTTTTAATGGGTTGGATTTAGGCTTTTGTATTAAATTTATTTTTAAAGACTTAAAAAATATAATAAATATTTGAAAATTATTATTAATTATATTAAAAAAAAAATTATTTAATAAGGCCATACAAATTTAATTACTTGATTTTCATAACATCAAATTTAAAAATAGACCCGGCCGGCCGGCTTTTTTTTCTTAAATTTCATATATAAAATTTTATAAAATTTTATAAAATTTATATAAAAAAATTTTTTAATGCCCACCTGATTATTAAAACATATAAAAATTTTTTTTAAAAGTTTTCAAATTTTGATCTAGCCAGATTATAAAAACTAATTATTTAATTTTGTATAGCTTTAAAAAAGATAATTTCTTTTTAATTAAATATATAGTAATTTTTTTTTTTTTTTTTTAGCAATCATATTATATTTTATTTAGAAACAAAGTAGTTATATTATCAAATTCTATTATTATCTCTAGTATTAAATACTTTACAACTAAAATACAACACATTCAGTTACTATCATAGATATTTATATGTAATCTGCCAAAGCAAAAGTTTGTCTTCCTTCTATATTAGAGTTAACTACTATAGAGGTTTACTAACTTGACCTTGTAGCCAATTATAATTATATTCTTTTTCTTTCACAATTTTTTTTACCTAGACCTGGGCAGAAAAGTTAAACTTTTACTTTTATCTAAGAAGAAAATCTACTAGCTACAATTATAAAAAAAATTTAAAAAAGTATGAAGCTAGTTTAGAAAAAGAAAAAGAAAAGAAAAGAAAAACAAAAAAAAGAAAAGAAAAAAAAAAACAAAGGATAAAAAAAAAGTAGAACTTAAACTCTATTCTATTATAACTAGAAAAAAATAAAAAAAACATAAAAGAAAAAAGAAATAAATACAATCTAAGTAGCACTATTATAATCTGTGCCAAGGCTAAAAAAAAAATTATATACTACTTTATAAAGCAACATTTGTATATCTTTATTGTAAAGTTTTGCTTTACTACTAAAATCTTTTTTATCTTAACAAACCAAGTTTAGAAGTTTTTAGCCAGTCTACTTCTAGTTCGTATCTCAAGCCAGGTGCTGCTACTATTCAAAAACCCATATCTCAAGCCACTTGCTACTGTTTTTAAAAGTTCTTTGATTTGGAGTTAATCTCTCTATGCTTATTTAGACCAAATATGTGGTTGCTATCTACTGCATTATTCAAATTTAAAAACTATAAACAATAACAAGCCTTTGTTAGGGATAAGCTATTTTGCCTACTTTTTTTAAAAATTTTTTTGTTGTCAAGATAGATGAGTAATAGAAGCCAAAAAAGAAAAAAAAAGTATATTAAAGAAATAAGTATAAGAGTTATACCATATAAAGTCTTATATTTTAACAAACAACTACTTTTATTTTCATATCTATAGTGCTTGACAAAGCTCCAGAGTTGCTCTATTACTTCTTTGTTTAATAATATTATAGCCTACCAAGATGCCTTACTTAACCATCTGCTATTAATCTTTTTTAACTTTATTTCAGTAAACAGAATACTCAGTAAATAAACTTTGTATTCAATAGCAGCTAGG
>CAJVPU010001690.1:0-12195 GCA_910591775.1 Dentiscutata heterogama | reverse complement strand
AGAATATCATGTTTGTGATTAAGCACTATAGTGCAAGAACCTCATATTGTAATTAGGCTCTGTGGCTGCAATAGCAATGCAAGGACTTATGTTGTGATTAGACTTTATCTATAGTAGGCAGTATAAGATCTTATGCCTGATAATTAAGCTCCACAACTATGATAGCATGCAAGGATCTCACATTGTAATTAGGCTCTATAGATGCAATAACAATGCAAGAACCAAAAGCAAATTATCTATATAAATAATTCTTCATTAGAGGTAACAGATGCTAATGAGAATAAATTAGTAAACTTAAATAAAGAAGACAGAGGCAAGCTATTTAAAAAAAACTTATCAAGAAATTTCTTATAGATCTTCAAAACTGCAAGAGTTAAATACAGAAATTGTTGATGAGATAATAATTTTATTTAAAGGAAGATTTAGAAGAGAAATTAAAAATACTAGAAAAGGTCATATAATTAGGCTCTATGGCTGCTATGAGGAGTAAAGAACCTTATGTTTAGTGATTAAGTACCATAATTATAATAGCAGTGCAAGGATCTCATGTTGTAATTAGGCTCTATAGTGTGATAGCAATATAAGAACCTCATGTTGTAATTAGCTCTATAGCTATCACAGACTTTTATGTTTGGTGATTAAGCTCTACAACTATGATAACAGTATATGAACTTCATATTGTGATTAGGCTTTGTAGCTGTAATAGCAATACAAAAGCCTCATATTGTATTTAGGCTCTATAACTATTGCAGACAGCAAAAGAACCTCATTTTTGGTGATTAATCACTGCAACTACAATAGCAATGCAAGAATCTTATATTATAGTTAAATTCTGTAGCTGCAATAGTTTAATTAATTAAAATTTAACCAAATAAAAACTAACGATAATGAGTTTTATACATACTGAATATGGTTAAGTTTATAATATACAAAAATACCATTTTTGATAGATCATCAGTACTGTTTCTGATGGTGAAAAAAAATTGATCTACATACCATTCCTGATAGGGTTCTTAAAGGAATCCTGAATTTAATTTTTATAACAATGCTTAGCTATAATGCAAATGCTAAATCATAACCCATAATTATTCACAATATAGATTTCAACTTGCCTAAATATTGGTCTTAAATTAATACAGTATCTTGTCTACTAGAAAAACTCATAATTTGAAGAGTGCTAATAATTATTTTAGCAAAGAATTATTAATGTTAAAATTATAGCTGTATTTAGCTAAATTAAATATTAGCTCTCTTTAAATTACATGTCAAAAATAATGCTTATAAGAGTTATTTTATGCGAATTCAGTTAAGAATATTTGGGTTAAATAATAAATCTCTTTTTTTTGAATTTTATATTATGTATTAATTTTATAATTTGGTTTGGCAGTAATGGTAGACTGCCAAATTTTTATACAATAGGCTTATATTTCTGCAGTAGTTTAGTTTTAAGAGCCCTATCAGGAATGGTATTTAAATTGATTTTTTTTTCATTCTATCAAGAAAAGTATCAGCATAATTTAAAAAAAAATTTTTTTTGAAACAAAAAAAACTATTATATAATCTACTCTAAGCTATACTTTATTAAAAAAAAAAAGATAATGATAATACTTTCCTGCTAAATCCCATGTAATATTGTCTATATATACTTTATTTGCAATTTAGTTATATCTAATCAGACCCGAACATGTCTGTGAACTTTGAACCAAACTTCAAACTAAACTTAGACTTGGTTAAAAAGTTCATGATTGAACTCGAACTGAATATAATCTTAAAAAAAGTCTAAGTTTAAGTTTGGTTTGAAATTGAACCAAACTCAGACTTAGCCAAAAGTTCAGTTTGGTTCAGTCTAATAGGAGCACTAAGTAGCACTCCAAAAGATAGCATAATATATAAACATAATAGCAGCAGACAATATATACTAATTAAGATTAATATTACTAAATGAGTATGTACTGTATATAGAACATGATATATGATATCAGGTTTATTTTAAAAATAAGCCAAAAGGAGTTCTAAAGTGGGTACTAAAAGCTAGAGATATTACAAAAAATTTTTATTTATGAATATTGAGTTACTCTTGGGTTAGATATAATGGATTTGGATTATAAACAAAAAGTTTAAATATATAACTTTCTAGTTGGGTTGCAGATATAGCAAATAGTGTAAAACCTTTAGGTAAACTACTTAAATTAGGACCAAAAGTGCATATATAGCTAGTTGTATTTTATCATAATTGTAATAAGTTTTGAATACTTAATAAAATAGTCTCTGGCTAAAAAGGTCACTTTAATAGTGAAAAAAAAACTAATACTCATATATAGGTGTGGCAACTTAGTAAAGTGATAGAGTTATCATATTTTCAAATAGCAGTTCTAAAGTTTGAATCTTACAAATAATGAATTTAAAAAATAGGCTATAACATGATTAATAGTATTGAAAGTTAGTTAGATCTAGTAATATGTAATCTTAGTTACACTATTTCAAATAGAAGCTTTGGTGCAATAAATTAAGAAAACCAGATTTATTGAAAACCTATTTGGCAAGTCTCAAATTGAGAGTAGTAGTGATTTTTAATAGTACTACAGGAGGGCCAAATTCAGAACCAGGAACTGATATCAAAAAACTGAATAACCAGATTTTTAAGTAGGGAGATATACTAGCCAAACTGCCAGATTGTTACTGAAAAAAAAAAGACTTGTGCTCTAGAAGCATGTATTAAGAGGAGGGTGACTATAAGGCACCTAAAGCCTAGACAAACCAACTCTTCTGGGTTGCTAGCTAGAAGTAAGAAAGTAACTAATAAGGAATCTAAAAAAAAAGTTGAAATGTGGGTACTGGGATTATTGTAAACCTTGTAAGAACAAAGAGTACATAATAGAAAACTAATTAAGAAGATTGTGGCTTGAAATACAAATTAAGTTATAGCAGTATTTAAAAAGATAGCTTAAGATATAAACCCAGTGATGACAGCACAACAAGTACTAATTAGAGGAAAGTTACTGAGCACACATGTAAGTATATAAGTGAGACATGTACTGTTCTTTTAGGTTTACTACAAGAATAAATATTGGAGGATAAAGTCTTAAGGTCTTTAATAGTAAATTATCTTGAAAGAATATATTAGGAGGAATATGGTACAGGTGTTGAAGCCAGAGAGTTTAAATAGATAGCTTCCTAGTTAGACTATAGATATGGCAGCTAGTGTAGAACTTTAGAATAGACTACTTAAATTAGACAACCAAAAGTTGTATGTGTGGCTAGTTGTACTCTTATGATACTACTGTAGCATGTTGCTAAAATCTTCAGATTCTGCAATACCCGTTTGTACTAATAAAGTACCAAGGGCCTAAGTGGTCACCTTAATATATATATAAAAAAAAAACTAATACTCATATATCAACAAGTGTGATATATTCTTTGACTGTTATAGAATTAGTATTAAAAAAGATTATATAATATTGACATTTATATCTTTATAAAATTGAAGCTGAAAAATAATAAATATAATAAAAACAGAATTGGAATTAAAAGGAATAAATATAAAACATTCTTTTATTATTAAAAGTCAGATAATATAGAAAATGCTAGTGGTATAAATAATTATGATGTTTTTATTATTTCATAACTAGAATTATAAAAAATGAACATAAAACATTAGAATGTTACAAAAAGGCCGCTAATATTATTTTAGAGAAATAGTTAATATTAATGAATATTACCAGAATAGAGAAAGAGGTATTTGAAGAGCTAATTATTAGTAGCGAAAATTAAGTTATAAAAAATTTTGTCTGAAGAAATTAATAATATGTTAAAAGATCTTAAACAATGAAAAATATAAATTACCATAAATAAATTCAAAATTATTGAAGAAATAAGAAAAGTAAATTTGCTACTGTCTTTATATATTAGTGTTGAAAAGGATAAACATAAGATAGTTGATGCTAATAAATTATTCTGTATAATGTTGGATGCTGATACTTTTCTTTTAAAATTAAAGGTTGAATTAGCCTGCATTGGAATTATCATGATTTCTATTGCGAGGTATTGTAAAAAACATTAGCACGTTGATATAGTTAAAGGTTGGGTTAGCTTGCATTAGAAATTATTATAATTTCCATCACAAGTTGTTTTAAAAATTCTGCTTCTATTACTGATTTGCCATTGCAGTACCACCCAATACTTGCAGTTAACGATTAATTTGCATTAGAATTATTGTGACTTTTATTGTAAATTACTAAATTTCTGTTACAGTGCTTACTTGCTATTTCAGTAATTTACAGTATATTGTTAAAGTTGAATTGGTTTGCATTGGACCTTATTGTTTTACTACAGATAAGGCTATGTTAGTTGTATTGAAATGATCATGATTCCTGTTGTGAGTTACTGTAAAAAAATTCTAGTAAAAGTATATAGTTAAAAGTTTTTTCATCGCAAAAATTCTATTTCTGTCACTGAACTTATTCACTATTGCAGTATCACACAATATTTGTAGTTAAAGGTTAATTTGCACCAGAATTATAACAACTTATATCGTAAATCACCAAATTCTGCTACAGAACTTACCTGCTATTCTGTAACACACAATATATGGGTAAGGTTGAGTTAACTGTATTAGATTTAGAAATTTTACTCTCATTTTGAAATAATGCATATATATATATTTAAAATAGTATACAGTTAGATATAATTTCATTCTTATACTGTATCTAGTATTAAAGAAATTAGCAAAAAAGGATTTGGTTATATATTCAGCAACTTGGATTGAATAGTATGCAAAGTTTATTATATTGTAATAAATAGAAATTATCTTCATTTTGGTTCTAGGGCAATTATGTTGTGCAGCGAGAGATAATTAAATTTATTAACTGAAGCACGTTTGTTATTCGACTAATTGTATTTTCATATACATTTAACCGATTGCCTCTTTCATAATCGCAAATCACATAAAATCTCTACATATTCACTGCTTGAATTACTAAACACGTGAGACATTTATCTATTATCAACGTCTAGTTATATCGAGTGTAACAGTTATTTTGACATGCAACATTTATATTACATTCTGGATTATGTATTTACGGAATTTTTTTTTTAGAATTTAGATTGATTGTCGAAATGTTGTTCTTCGAGATTTTAAATGCCAGGAAAGATACCATCGGGATTTAGTTCTTCGGGATGTCATACAAAACCCTAATTTGTAATCATAGTGCATAGACATGGTGTCTGCTTCGTTCCGGATCATAACCCCAAATTATCACTTAAAAATCTCTAATATGTATAACATGCTTTATTTAATAATTAAACATATAACTAATATGACATAAAATATGTTATCATAAAATTAAGAAAATTCGTGAATTTCTCTGTATTATATATTTATATAATTGTTACGGCTTTTTCGATTTAGTTGGATGGACGGTCTGCATAATTTTTTTTTTTTTTTAGCCCGCGAGTCCGTGAATACACTAGAGATAACCACTTTATATTCGTCGTATTTTGTGGAAATTCTTTATCATTAAAAGGGAAATATATGATTCTAAAATGAGTTCTGTGAAATATGACGAAGCTGAAGTGATTCCTTTATTGTAATCACAGGACTCGCAGTGAAAAAAAAAATTATGCGGATTGTCGATCCAACCAAATCGAAAACAGCTGTAAATCTATTCCAAGTGTAGAAATTAGAAAAGAACTAGACATAGAATATGCTTCAAGTTGGGGGCTAGGGGCTTCTGTGAATGAATTCTTTTTAATAATTTCCTCAGCTCTTTCTATTTCATTTTTTATTTATTCACATGGTTCATCAGGGGAACAAACCCAGGTTTTTACAATCTCTATAATCCCTTCTATTGTTGGTCGATTGTCGGGATTATTATCCCAACATCTTATCATTAATTTTTTATAAAACTCAGGAACTCCTTTGATTTGTGGTCGTTTTCCTTCAAGAATATTTAGGATTAATCTTACATCATTTGGATCATTCTTAAATGGTGCACAACCACTTCCGAGTACATACATTATTGATCCAAAACTATATATATCCGAAGCTTTTGTAAAAGGTTCACCTCTTAAAACTTCAGGAGCAATATAAGGCAATACTCCGTAAATCGTTCCACTATTAGAGGACTCCTTTAAAGGTTTACAAAACCCAAAATCTGTAATTGTTACATGATATAATATATTTCCAGGGTGAAGATCTTGATGTACAAGATTACGAGAATGAATTGTGGAAATCCCTTTAGCCACTTCGTATAGGATATTTAATCTTTCGTTTAATGTAATAAATTTAGAGATTTTTTTTTGAATTGTTAAATAATTTTGAAAGATCGATTCCACTGTATTCTACGACAAGTAAGTACTCGCCAGTTTCAGGGCGTCTTGTTACTCCGAAACATCTAGTAATTCCTGATACTCCCGAAATTTTGCGATATTGTTTTAACTAATTATAGTAAAGAATTCAATATTAATATTGAAATTTGTTAAAGAGCAACGATCTTGATCAGAATAATATTACCTCATACAACAGATAATCTAAGCCATTAATTGATTTGCTAAACCTTTTCAAAATTACATGAACATATCCATTCTTTTCTGATGAAGCACGTTCGAATTGGCATTTGGCCATATTAAATTCATTAATATAACCAGTGTGCCATTCTGCTGAATATACGATTGCAAATCCTCCTTCTGCAAGGTATACTATATTTACCAAGTCCTCATATGGGATCCACTCCATAATGGCATTAAATGATTCAAGATTACTTTGAGAATCACGTAATAATTCATCAACTTCATCATTTTCACTAGTCCAATTAGAAAAGTTTTTAGTGAGAAAACCTTTCTCATTTATAATATCAAGTTTTTCTTTTTCATCTTTAATTACATTTTCTTCAGTATCTCCAATCAACCTGTAGCCATGTGAAAATGTGACTTTTTCTGTTGAAAGAATCCCTTCTTCTTCTTTAGGCCACACGTATGATTCAGGTATCCCACCCCATACAGCAAAATGTATTTGAAAACTAACCGGTCCACTATAAATTATTGGTAAATTTACTAATGACAAGCTATGCCAAAGTTTATAGGCCAATAGTTTTGAATCATCATAATCCAATGGGTTTTTTCGCAATTCTATATGTACAGTTTCATTTTCTTCTATCGTAAAGCATATTGACAGATTAAATCCACTACTTTTATCCATTAAAGAGAAGTGCTCCAGGACTACATGATCTATCTCTGATATGTAATCAATTTGTGAGGGTACACACATTCGGTCATCGAGTTTACTTTCAGAAGTAAGTAATTCAATTTCAGTCAATTCCACGATATGCTTTTTTTTATTTCTTTCATCTTTTACAATTATAGGTTTCTTTGGAGCATGGTCCCATTCTAACACAAAGCATGTATTTTCATTCAGTCTTATGTTGAGGTAATTACGAGAGATAAGTGCTTGGTGAATATGTTGAAATGTATTATTTGTTAAAAATAAAACAAAGCCATCCTAGATTATTCGAACTGAATCAGTAGTTTGTTGTGGCAAGAATGTAACGAAACAGCCACCAAGTCGACTTGAAAGGCAGCCTATACCATTTGCATTAAGTTCTTTAAGATTACCATCCCAGACTAGACAAGAATTTGCTTTTCTATCTAACCCAGTTAAAATCGTTAACGCATATTGAAACTCTGTTTCTGAGTAAGCCTTACATATACTTTCGTGAGTATTAGGTGAAATATTCAATCTTATTGTTTTGTTTTTTATACATGTTACTCGCACTTCCAAATTTATGATCTTTATTCCCACCATGTTCAATATACTTGATTTCATATCATTCATTGTCACAACACTTTCACGGAGCCTATCATTCCATGGAGGGAAAGGAAAATATCTTTCAGCGTTACCCATTTGAGATAATAAACGGGATATGCCATAATTCATGTATACCTCATATTCTTCGTTAGTAATTAAAATAGCATGTAAAACATGAGATGGTAAATCAATTCCAATCGGCTGCCTTTCTGTATATATTATTTTATTCATATCTGCTCTGGAAAATATAATTTCACCCATTTTATCATCAAAATAACTATATTCACCGATGTCAACTGTTGACCCTTTGCATGCTAAAATATAAAAGGCATGATATAAAACTTTAATATTTATGGGAAAATCATCTTCATTCTCATCTTCATTACGGCGAAGTGTGAAATAAATCTCTTTTTGCCTATGAATAGATAATCCACGTGATAAGAAAGTCCAACATGCTATTTGAAATTCGGGACGCTTTTTTTTTTTGAAAAAAAAATTATACAATTATGTTTTTATTATGTATCTTTTTTTAAATAAGATAAGGCCGTTCAAAGTTGAATAATTGATAAACTTCGTCCTTCCATTTTGATTAACTGTCCTCTGCCTTCTAAGAAATTAAACAAACCAGTCAAATAACATTAATCACGCGATTAAAGTGACTAACGAGATTTAATCAAATATTCTAGAGCATATGAATGCCGCAGAGCGAAAGCCTAGTAAATGATTTTTTAAGATTTCATTATGTTACGCAACACTATGATTCTTCTGGTGCTAAATTCGTTACGTTAAAATTTACGGTTTCATTCATGGATTTTTTCCCTGATGCATCCATATATGTGTTTGTTTAAATCACCATTAACCAACAAATCAACATTGAACAGCCTAATATATGATATTCAATGAAACTTTTGCTAATTACCTTTTGAGGAGGTGCATCAAAATCCGAATAATCGATAGAATGGCTATAAACAAGAAGTTGAAGTTTGTTTGGAATAATTTCTAGAATGGTATATAGCGATTTGGTAGATGGCATCTCTAAGTTTTTTAGATGATCTGATTTATTACCAAAATTACGTTTGGTAGGTGACGCTGGCTCTAAACATTTCGGCATATGTTTCTTAACCCGTTTTATGTCGTTAAAAATCGACAATTCAAGATCATTTTTATAATCAATTTGTAGATAGTTATACAAGTATATCTTTTCTTCATCCCTTAATGATTTATCATCATAAATCTGCTGACTTAAAAATAATATTTCTTCATTTGGTGTGAATGATTGAAATTTGTATATAAAAAGCCTGCAATTTTAATCCGTGAGAAAAAGAATACATTTTCAGCTTCATCAAGATTGCCAATTCCATTCGCAAATTTATTAAGAAATTTTAAAACTTGCTGAGCTTCTGAGAAGATATTTTGGAAAAAATTTTGAAAACGATATTCCATATAAAATCTATGTTTCCTTTATAAAGTTTACAATCATAAACTGGCTGAACCAAAATCATATGTTCTGATGTTGGGGATTTTTTTTCTGGGCATAAAATAAATATAATCTGAAGCCATGCAGACAAGAACACATTTTTAGGAAATTTATTTGTAAATTTATCAAAAAATTCTAAAACTTCTTGGTCAGTTGAAAATGTTTCCCTAGAAAAAAATTCAACAATTATGTTCCATGATAAATATGCGTCATGTAAATTTAGTGTTACATTTAATAATCTATCTTCAGCGATTTGTAATCGATTGAGCAAACAGATAATCTCGTTTATATTAAGCAAGCTATCATCTTTATATATGACTAAGATCATAAACTCGACTATTTGGTGTCTTGTTGAAAACGAATTTTCAATCAACGAATTAATAGCCTCATCCCATACTTTATTTGTTTTCTTTACATCAACTTCCTCTACTATGAATAAATCATCGTAATTCTTTAACTCTTCAATGAAACAGACGATTTCATATTTTACATCACCCAACAAATTTTCTGATAAATGTTTATTTATCGATTCTTTAAAACATAGATTGAGAGCTAGTGTCCATTTCCTTTTTATTAAATTTTGACTAACCTTAAGACTGTCCATGATTCTAAACTTTAGCGCGTGAATGATGATAAAACAGAAAAAACTTGTAGCATCAGGCTTTTTAAGAAATTCTAAGTTACACCAATTCAGCAACTGGATTTGTGGAAGATCGACGTGTGTAAATATTTTTTATTGTTCTATGTCCTAAATAATATTTATATTGTCAGTCTTGATTTTGTTTATAATTGTGTTCCATTTGCACAGTTTTGGTATACGGTTCTTTAAGCAGAGGTCTTTTCAGGAACGGAGTGATATGTAATATCATGAAGTTTATGGTCACTATGGCATTTTTAAATGTGTACATCCGCAAAATCTTATACCTGATTGAGCAATGTGCTAAACGCAGTAAAAACGGGAATTTTGCACTTAAACATCACGATATGCATCACATAGCACTATATTTATCCATTGTACGAGAATTGTTTAACTATACATCGATTTAACAGGTTTTTGTCTTGATTAAAGTTTATGAAAAAAATGTCTTTTTTTTTTTGTTATTTCATTTGGAACTGCATCTTTTACTTAAAATACATACCTGTTATTTGGATGATTTGTTAAACGATTTTGTCCTTACTGGGTGCAACAGGAATTGACCAAATAAAGCGTGGCTTAGAGTGCCTGCCGTCACAATATACTTGCGGTATATTGTTAAGTTCATTATGTTTTATAATTTTGTACATTATATCTTTGACATGTCTTGCTAAATAAAGTAACCAGAGTATGTATTTGTCAAACAAATATGGTAAAGGTATTTCTTAATACATAAAAAATATCATCAAATTCTTATTAACCTTAACTTGATCTGTTTACCTCTCCGAAAGCTTGTTGAAAATAATATTTGTATTGTTTGATAAAGTCTTATGATTTCTCGTCAAAGCCTTGAGAATTATGCTATGTTGTATGATCATGTTCTAAAAATATCCGTAATTCTTATAATTTATATAAAATAAGTAATCAAAGTGTGTATTTCGTAATCTGTGATTGCGTACTATTGTGAACCAATTGAGTCAAACTCTACCGCAGCAAAACTGAAAAAGAGAAAAAATAAAAATCAATATATATTTAAACTAGGGCTGTTAGTTGGTCTATCTGGTCTTCTTTAAAAAGTTAGACCGGACTGCGGCCCAGAACTGATCTGTATGAACTGGATGAATGTTAGACTAATTAAATGCACCAACATAATAATATTTACTAATTCGATGGGTGTTTTTTTCGCTTTTTTTAGGGCTAGGGTTTAGGGTTAGATTTGTTATTTAACGAATATAGGTGGATTTTATGTTTTTAAACAGAGCCCCAAATTTCAGCTTCAACTGCGACATTTACTTATTTATTTACCAATTTTTTATTATTTATTTATTTATTATTATTATTATTATATTATTATTATTTGTGTAATAACATCATGTCAGTTTCTGCTTAGATCCTAAATTTTAAAAGCAATTCCCAAACATTTAGGTTATTTACGTGAACCGAATTGCCGGGATGCTTATCTTGCGCTCACGTTGATTCATAAAGACAAAGAATTCCTAAACTTTTTACATGTTCATACCAAAATTGATTTGAACATTAA
The DNA here is from genome assembly GCA_910591775.1 of Dentiscutata heterogama. Taxonomy (NCBI): domain Eukaryota; kingdom Fungi; phylum Glomeromycota; class Glomeromycetes; order Diversisporales; family Gigasporaceae; genus Dentiscutata; species Dentiscutata heterogama. The sequence continues at coordinate 743 of CAJVPU010001690.1, read as the reverse complement.
AACCAGGAGTTTGAGCTTTTGAACATAACATTATTGGATAAGCAATGATTCGTACCACGTTAAAACCGTTAAAATGGATTATCATAATTTTGGTTACATTACATTGTCCAGTTACAGGAAGTTTAAACTTTCATTGCATAATTACCAAAATTAGTATTCTTAACTAACTCATTCATATGCGTGTTGCTAAAAATTATTTCCACTAGTAAATTGATAAGAGATATAAATTTGGCTTATCGTCAACGACAGTATGATTTTATGTTACAGTGCAACATTTATTTACCAATCAGGCTTTCAGGCTTTTGAGAACAAAAGGTCTATTGTAGATAATTTTAGATTAATCAAACACTAATAATCGTATGATTTGTTAATAGTGGAAAAATTGTAATTATATAAATGCCGATCGTCCACCAAATGCAAACAAAAAATAGAAGGAGGAGAAAAACTGTCTGCCAATATCTCAAGAATGGCTGGGTCATTTTTGAGAATTTAATTATGTGAATTTCTTGAAATATTGCGTGATGAATGATCGTTAATAATAAAGTCATAAACCAGTGACAAAAAAAAAAAATTCAGCATCAATATTTCGAGACTTAAATGATTGGTACGAATTTTAGTAATCGATTGAGATAACTTAAATTACCTACTATTATCGAGACATCTTCATTCATCTTTTACAATTATAGGTTTCTTTGGAGCATGGTCCCATTCTAACACAAAGCATGTATTTTCATTCAGTCTTA
>CAJVPU010001689.1:0-12198 GCA_910591775.1 Dentiscutata heterogama | reverse complement strand
TTTATTTAAATATTTTAGCATTTTAAAAAAGTAAATCAGAGCTAAAAAAAGTGCAAAAACGCAGACAAATTTGCCTGTATTGGTCTACATATTAAGGGATAGTAGACAGCTTTTGTATCAGGTTTAAGAGATTATTGAATTTAAAATATTAATAGCCCATTGTTATATGATCAAAACTAAATATAATTGGCTGGATTATATTTTTTATACATCAATATATAATTTGTTACACAAAACACAATCTAAGCTAATCAAATTGATTTATAGTATTTGTCAAAACTGATATCTTATAGATATCTAATCTTGTTAGTATCAGTTATCAGAAATGGCAAGTTATTGGGTTTTAATTATAAAACAGGGATGGTAAATTAGTTTTTTATCAGTTATAGCAGGTTATTGGTTTTAACAGAATTGGTTTTAGGAGAGTGTACTGTAATTAATAATTATTTAACTATTTATTAATTATTTAATAATTTAATTATTTATTATCTGGCTTAAAGCAAAAACAAAAATAGTTAAAAAAATTATTAACAAGGTTAGCAACAAATAAAAAATTAAAATCCAAGATACCTAAAAATAGCAAGACGCAATATTTGATAAACAAGAAAGTATAAAATTAGAAATTCAAAAAAGCCTAATCAGAAGAGTTATAAAGAAAGAGACAAGTTAACAAATTGCAACCAAGTTAAGCAATCAAAAGAAGACTTAGAATATAATTAGATTTTTACTAGTAAAATTTTTTTAAAAAATCTTCTTCAAGTATATATGATGCTTTAAATATAAAGTAATTAATAAGTAGAAAAATATAACTAGATATCTCTAAAGTAAAAGAAAAAAAAAAAAAAAAGTAAGAAGTCTGCTCAAAAAAAGCAAATCAAAAAAGCAAGAAGCAAAGAACAGAGAAGTCTAAGACGGGCCTATTTGACACTATAGCAAACAAAAAAAACAAAAGAAGCTAAGAAAAGAACAAGTATATATGAGGTAGCAGGTGGTATAATAAAAAGATTTATAAATAACTATATCAAGCCAGCTTGGTTGTCTTTCTTCAAACCAAAAGTATATACAAAAAACACAAATTAAGCATAATTCTGATATGGCTAGCAGCTACTAACTAATAATATTCAGTTATTTTTTTTAAAAAAACAAGAAATATGAAAGAAGATAAAAAGGCAGATTACATCTGGATCTTGGTAGAGATCAAGTAAATTTTATTAAAAATAAGAAGTTTGATTATATACTAGTAGTATAAATTAAATTATAGCATACAGTTATACTATTCTTAATTAATAAAGGCAGGATTGCTAAAAAAAAATAATAATAATTTAATTATTTATTTTAATCATTTAACTATTTAATTGTTTAATTATTTATTTTAATTGTTTAATTATTTAATTATTTAACTATTTATTTTTATTTTTATTTTTTTTTTAATATTTAAAGAAATATCCTGGGTGTAGCACCCACCCCAAACTTATTTATTAATATTTAAATAAATTGACATATAATAGTATTATAAACACTAAATATTACATATAAATATTTTTTTTTTTAAGACTGATATCATGGTTGCTTAACACTTTATTATGTTTTTTGTATGTCTATATTGAGACATTTTTTTTGGTACATTAACGAGTGTACAACTAGCCACATATACAACTTTTGATTGTCTATTTAAGTAGTCTGCCCAAAGATTCTATACTAGTTGCTATACCTGCAACCTACTAGGAAATTGCTTATTTAAACTCTTTGATTTTCTGTACCCACTTAGCAGTTAGCACCTAAGTTCCCATACAACAAGTGCTATCTAACTTGACATGTAGTCTCCCTTTCTGTGCTAGGAACCCAGGCTGTACCCTTTTTAAGGAATACGTCACCCAGTAGCAAGGCTTGGGGTGCCTTCCTGTCAACAATCTACCTATGCTACGGTTCTATTAACAGGGCTATGCTTTTGCAAAGTTCACCCAAACCCTTACTCAAGTCTTTTTAGTAACAAAAAGACCATTAATCTTTAGATTAATATAGATTTATTGTAATAAAGTTTCTACTATGATATTATATTAATAAAAAAAAAAAAAAAAAAAGAGCATTTATAAGTAACAACTCTCTATTAGTAACATTGATGCCAGGTTTTATTATCCCTTCAAACAAGTGGATAATATGGGTTACAGCCTACATGTAATTCTTCTCATCTTCACTTTTTATAAAAATAAAATATGAATAAAACATAATATTGAAGCTAGTAATACCAATGATATTTAGCAAAAGCATTTTGAATTTGTTAGTTTTGTTAGTACAATTTATGAGAAGAACAGAAGAATATTGATGAGTAAAATTAATAGATTCATTATATACAAAAAAAAGGTAAACAACACAACTAGCACTATTATATTTATACTCATATATGTAATCTTTTTTAAGTTTATCAATAAGTGCTTGAATTGAGGTACAGTCTGCTAGGTTTTGGTAGCATAGTTGTTCACGTATATTATAGATGTCTCTATTAATAATGGGTGTTGATGAATTGTTTTGAAGAAGAATCAACACAATTTCTTGAGAGTATGATCCAGCAATAGTCATTGTTACAACACTTTTTAACTATTGCTCGGTAAGTTGGCAGGCAATCAGGTATCTTAACATGTTTTCTGATAATTCATAGTTATGTCTTTTATTACAAATTTTCAAATACTATAAGTTATTTTATCAAGCACTATACATTTCATAAGGGCAATTATTTAGTCTGGTGCTTGTTTGTCTATGGCATGTTTCTTTAGTGAGGTTTATGGAATTAATATAAATACCACCTTGATTTCACCACAGTAATTTTTATAAGTTCATTTCTTAACCAATGCAAAGCTATATGAATTTGCAAAACTTTGGGCATATTGATAAAGTTCATTAGCACTTTCAAATTCAAGAAACATGGTTCAAATTTGAACAGAATTGTTAGTAAGAAAAGTATATTTTACTTATTTATGGGTTGTTGTTTAGTTTTTATTATTAAGCATTATTTTATTTAAGTAAAAGAGTATCAAATATATATTGACAATTCTTTATCTTTAATTGCATAATTTTCTCTAAACATACCCAAAAGATTAGTATATTATGCATCTTTTTGCCTTTTTATATTATTATGTTCCCTAATCCTTCACCAATAGTTTTATTTTATTTAGAGGTTTTTCTCTCTAATTTTTATTACCTAATTGTCCTTTATCTTGCCATTTTGAAACCTTTTTCAATCCATGCCTGATTTGGTGCATGCATCTATTCACATTCATTTGATTTGAAGAAAGATACATGCATATATTATTTCTGGTCATGTTTATCTTTGCCTGTGCATTAGTTTATCTTGGTTTCATTTTCTATATATATACTATATATATCGGGTTACTTTTGTTTTACTCCTTCCTTTATAAACCTGTTTATTAGTATGATCTGCTAGTGTAAATCTATTGCTTGGATAACTTATTTATACAGAATAAAGTACTTTTTGATATTAATAAAAAATAGGTGATTTTATTGTCTTTTATTGTATGAAGACTAAGAGCCTAGAAAACTTTATTTAAGAGGCAAATATTTGCTATAAGCTGCTACGTAGTATTAGGGATTGGAACCATTTAAATAGCATAAAAAATTTTTAGTGTTAGTCAAATTATATTAATCGTAGGTTAGAACAATGTTTGCACCAACTGAATTAATGGTTAATACAGATAAATGATTAGACAGATAAGAAAATTTTCAAACAATGGTTGTTCATTTAACTTCGCGTTGTTGTATAAGATAACGCGTGTATGCGATAATAAAATTAGCCGACTGATCACGTGCTCTAATTAATATCCAATCGGAATTTTTTTTATAAAGTTGGGTCACGTGACTGAGTGCATATTTTTACATGGAGGGTATGAATAACAATTCCCTAAAAAATAACCGTTTTAAGTGTAACAGATATCAAAAATGTAACTTTTAAGGGTGCTTGGCATATGATATTCTTTTAATAAAGAAGCAATAGGGTAATAGATAATATATAATATATAATAGATGATAGATAATAGATATAATTTTATAATTATTAAATATATTTTTATATTTTAAATCTTAAAATTAAATAAAATAATCTTATAATTATAAAAGTACCATATCAAAAGTTTTAATACTAACTTAAGCTTAACACAAACTTTGCTAGTTTCTGTAAAGCTATATCCTAAATTTAAAATAATAAGGGGAAGAAAACTTAAAGAAAATCAAAACCAGGAGGATGGTATCTTACAAGATTACCGATAATTAAACTAGGGATGGAGATATTTATTTAATAATCTAAGTATAAAATTAAGTAAGCAATATTTTTTAAATATTATTAATAAATAACTTTAATACTGTAATACTTACCAACTGGAATATCATCAACAGATTTAATAGATTTACTTGTTGAAAGCAATACTTATTTAAGAATTATAAATATACTTTAGTTATTTATAGCACGACATTATTTTAAATAATTTTTTAAAGCATACCTTCAAGTTCACTTGATATTTTTTGTGTGCTAATAATTTTGCTAGTATACATATTATCAGGATGATTTTGAGAAATTTTTGGTACTGTTTTAGTTATTTCATCGGCATTTAAGAACTGTTTTTTTATTTCGTTTTCATTGTTTAAAGCTAGATTTTCAGACCAACTATCGATTTTTGTAAAAATTTCCCAAGCATCAGGCCGTTTTAATGGATCTGAATTCATGCACTGATTTGCTAATTCAACATAACAATCAGGAGTCCCAAAAGCAAACTCTGGTCGTAACCCGTTGCAAATTTTGACTGCAAGCTTGGTATCAAATTTATAGCCATCAAAAGGCCTTTGACCAGTTGATACTTCAGCCATAATAACGCCAAATCCATAGATATCTGCTGCTTGTGTAAATTGCATTTTACCCGATAAAACTTCCGGTGCAACATAAGGCATGACTCCATAAATATCACCTTCTGTACTATTTTCATCGTTCTTTTTAGATAACCCTAGATCAGTGACATAAGAAATACCTTTATTGTGAAGAATGTTACCACTATGAAAGTCAGCATGAATATAATTCGCATCGTGAATTCGGGCTAATTCTCTTGCCGTTTCTTTAAGTTGATCTAGTTTAAATTTCCATGTAAGATTATTAAAATTTGATCGTATGTACTTATGAATATTTCCATCTTCAGCATACTGAAATACCATAAAGTATTCATCAGTTTTAGAGTTATGCGTCAAGCCATATATTTGAAGTTTGCTACCATATAATCTGCAATGTACATGGTTTTTAAACTTAGAGATTGTATAAAATATTAGTTCAATACGCCATCACGTTAGTTGTAGAATACAATTCAACCTACCTCAATTAAAAATTCAGGGGGATTTTGGTTTGTCTCTGTCATTGTCCTTGAACCAGGCATGGTCTTGAGTGCAACGATGCTACTTGATTCACGTGATCTTTTGCAGATATAGTTATTGCCATCATTAATTTTTTCAATTTTTCGTATGCCATCCAACCAGGTTGCTTTATAAATAGATCCAAATCCTCCTTCACCAATTTTTACAATATCAGAAAATCTATCAAATGAAATCCACTCAATCATTTCCTCATATGCAAAGGTTCTAAGTTGAAATGCTTTCATGCAATCATCAATATCCTTATTTCTACTTGTCCATTGTGTTGCAATAACAGGATCACATGACAGACACCATGCTTCATTTGTGTTGTCTTCATTACAATATGCACATTTTCCATAATCAGAAGAGCTTTATAAATCATAAAATATGTATTTATTTCATATCATTCATGCGATTTTGAACCTTATATCGTGTTTAACTCACCGACTAAATTGATACGAATGAAATGATTAAATAATGGTAAATAAGTATTTTGTTCTTGATTTATGAACTTGGTTTGCTTTTTTTTAATCCAACGAATAATAAATGTTTTATACCTACGGGCTGAATAAAGATTTTATGGGTATTACGTAATGGTAATTACTCATTAATGTTCTTGACGTGAACTTGTTTTGCTTGTTTTATTCCAATGATTAAAAAATTTTTTTATACTCACCGACTGAATTAAATACAATAAATAATAAATTAAGTATTTATGTTCTTGATTTTTGTTTTTTTTTTAATTAAATGATTGATAAATGTTGTGGCTAAAGCTAAAATTTTGACTATTTGTCGTGAAACTTAAAATCAAGGTGCATTTTTTGTTTTTTATAATAGATTGGAATTAGGGCTAGAATTTGTTATCCAAAAAGTATAGCAGATAGGTAGACTTTATAGATTTATATAGAGAATTTCAGTTTTAGCCTCCATTATAACTGTTTTTATACTCACTAACTAATCAATGTAAACGAAACAAGTTGAAGGTTTTCACGTAATGATAAATAAGTAATCATATTCTGATTTATGAACTTGTTTTGCTTTTTTAATTCCGATAGGTTAGTGATGTTCCTTATACTCACGAGCTGAATAAATTGATTAACATGAATGAAATAATTTGAAGGTTATTAAGCAACGGTAAATAAGTATTCATGTTATTGATTTGTGAGCTTGTTTTCTTTTTTTAATTCAAATGGTTAGTAAATGCGTTTTATACTTACTAACTAAATTAATTCAAATGGAAGATTTGAAGGTTATTATTAATGAAATAAGCATTTTTATGTTCTTGATTTGTGAACTTTATTTTGCTTTTTTAATTCCAATGATTAATAAATGTTCATTATACTCACTCGCTGAATAAAATGATCAATGGGAATGAAATGTCTCGAACGGTATTTCGTAATAATAAATGAATATTTACAACACGTTAATTAGAATTTTTTTAATTTATACTCACAGACTAAAATAATATGGATAAAATGATTTGAGGGTATTAAGTAATGATAAATAAGTATTTGTATGTATCCTTGATCTGTGAACTTATTTTGCTTTTTTTTCAAAATTCAATTAATAAAGTTCCTTTATACTCACTTGCTAAATAAATGATTAATTCGGATGAAACGATTTGAAGAATATTACGTAATAATAAATTAGCATTATGCTCTTCGTTTTGAACTTTATTTTGCCTTTTTTTAATTCCAATTAATAAATGTTCTTTATACTTACTAACTAAATTTTAATGCGAGTGAAATGATTTGAAGAGTATTACAGATAATCATTTATATCTTGATTTGTGAGCTTGTTTTTTAATTCCAATAATTAGCAAATGTTTTTATACTTACAAACTAAATAAATGCGAATGAAACGATTTAAGGATATTACGTAATAGTAAATAGATATTATGTTCTTGATTGTGAACTTGTTATGCTTTTTTTTAATTCCAATAATAAATGTGCTTTATACTCACTAGCTAATGAAATGAGATTTGAAGATATTACATGATAGTAAATAAGCATTATGTATTTGATTTATAAATTGGTTTGCTTTTTTAATTCCAATAATAAATATTTTTATACTCACAAACTAAATTAATGCAAATTAGGGAACTAACACTTATTACGTAAATATAGCCCCCCTCTCTGGGGCGAAATTAACTCCTAGAGTACCAGAATTAGGAAAATTGTCGGCCTAGAGGGGGGGCTATATTTACGTAATAAGTGATAATCTCCTTATATGAAGGTATTAGGCAATAAATAATTATTTCCTTGATTTTTGAACTTGTTTTGCTTCTTTAGTTCAAATAATTAATAAATATTTATGCTCACGTGCTAAATGATTTGAGAATATTATATAATGGCAAATAAGTAATCATGTTCTTGATTTGTGAACTTGTTTTGCATTTTTTTAATCCTAATTATTAATCAATATTCCTTATACTCACGTGCTGTTAAATGATTAATGCAAATTGAAGAGTATAAAGCAATTAAATACGTATTTACGTTCTTGATTTGTAAATTTGTTTAATTCAATATATAAATAAATGTTCCTTATACTCACTAACTATGAAATGGTTTATGTATAATAAGTACTCACGAATTTTAATATTAACGATTAATAAATATTTTTATACTCACCGACTAAATTAATATGAATGAAAGAGTATTACATAATGATAATAAGTATTGATACTCTTGATTTGTGAACTTTTTATTTTTTCTTAATTCCAATAATTAATAAATGCTCTTTATACGCACTGACTAAATTAATACGAATAAAATGAAGGGTATTACGTAATGGAAAATATTTATTTATGTTCTTGATTTGTGAATTTGGTTTATTTTTTAATTCAAATGATTAATAATGTTTTTTATACTCACTCGCTGAATGAAATAATTTGGAAGATGTAACATAATGACAAATCGGTATTTATGATCATGATTTGTGAACCTGCTTTGCTGTTTTAAATTCCAATAATTGGTAAATGATCTTTATACTCACGGGCTAAATTAATACAAATAATTAATATTTATTGAAACGGCAATATGTAGAATAAAAATATTCTTTATGCGTACTCTCTGATATTTAAAATTGGATAATTAAAATTGTATGAGATATTCTCACTTTTTGGAATAAAGTATTACAAAATATTATTACGAATAATAAAAACTTAAAAATCGACTTACTTTTCAATCCACTCCCAAAATTTATCATTATTTTCTTTCACGCCAATCCCATAATAGTAACAAATGGCAGTTTTATAGATTCCATTAAAATTATTCATTTCCGCAGACTTTTGGTAATACACAAATGCTTTGTATTTGTCTTTTTCGACTCCGATTCCTAAATAATAACAATAACCAACTTGATACATTCCGTTAATATTACCCATATCAGCTGATTTTTGATAATAAATGAACGCCTTGTTCTCATCCCTTTCAGCACCAATTCCATATTCATAACACCAACCAAGCCTGCACATTTCGTCTGGATCATTCATATCTGCCGATTTTTGACAATTAATGATACCTAGTTGATTAAAGTTATCACTCATTTGAATAAAATATTTTCTATCGTTCGTCTGTTATTATTTATGAAATGTAGGAAAAAATTAATGTTAATGTATCATATCGATGCTGTATATTTATTACTTATGATAGTTATACAATATAATTACGTAATTATCCATTGGTATCAATGCAGTATTTTGCTATAAACGCAGAATTTATTGGAACTATGTTGTGTAACAACAATTAATAACCTAATTTTTTGCTAATGGCTTATTTACAGGCTGTTCATCATGTCGTAAGTTGTGTAGTGTTACATGGGAAAAATTGTTTGCCGGGATCAACCAAACAAACTAACACACAAAGTGTCATGGTTTGATTTGTAACTCCTGGATTAGGATTGGGTTACCTAGGTAAATGGAATTTGCATAATGCATATCGATATTAAATGTCTAATTGTAGATAGCCTGATGCGTATAACCGGATGAATTAATATCCGAACAAAATCTTGTAATAGTCAAGCTTTTAGTTTTGGCTTTAGTAATAAACATTGTTGCGTTTATACACTAAGTGGTCGTCCCTTTACAATTGAATTGAACTGTGGAATACCTGAACGATACTCCAGTTGAGTAGCCAAGCGAGTGATATATCAAAGGAAATTCAACTATTTCACAGTATACAAGTAATCTCCGTGACACAAGATAACCTATCGAAAGAGACATTTAGATTTGGCGAGCGGAATAGTTCTAAGGCTTCGGCAATCCTTCAGCAATGTCACATAACGATCGATACAATAATACTTGGACACTGAAACCAACACGCGAGGAAATCAAGTATCCGCCATACGTCAGGATACGGGTAGTTTAAGAACAGTGAACCCAGTAATAATCACATTAAATTATAAATCGTTCGGCCTAAGTTAGGGTTAGTGTTAGGGTTAAAGTTAGGGTTAGGTGATAGTTAGTTTGGCCGATTTTGTTAGTGCTAGTAAACAAATGACGCAATTGCATGGTTTATCACTGGGTTTATCATGGGCGGATTTTCCACATATTTCGTAAAAATTTAACTAATGGGAACCGATTATTCTGTCCAATCGAATCCAAAAAAAGTTCAATTTGTCGAAAAATAAAACAAATTAATGAATTTGAAAATAATAAAAAAACATGTATCGAATGCTAAACACGTATAAATAAAGAAAAAGAAACGGAAACTTCAAGAGCAGAATATGGATATTCGGAAGTGCAAGAGAATCTATAGAACCTTGAATAAGTAGTTTAAAATAAACCTATAAGCAAACAAAAAAGTACGACATTGTGCAATTGCCGTCAAGAGATAGAAAAAAATAACAAATATTTTAGATAGTTCTAAGCAACGCAATACAGAGTCACGATTGGACTGTTATGATTTTAGAGGTGCTAATCTTGTTAGAGTTGATTTACAAAATAAATTAGCATAGTAACATTCTTTAGAAAGGTTTGATAGATTTATTTATATTGTTTTTTAAAACGTATATTTAATTGTGAGGGACCAACATGAGGTTGGTTCCAGCGTGAGGTCAATTAGTATTTAAAGTCTGCCAACGATTAGTAATCATAAAAAATACTAATTGACCTCACGTTGGAAACAACCTCATGTTGTCCCCCACAATTATTTTCAATTAAGGTTCATATTATTCAATAATTGAAGAAGCTGAAAAAACAATATGGAAGAACATTCGCATGTCATCTGACCACGTACAACTTTCTTTAGCGATGACAATTAATTCAACTGTTTTTGACAATGATAATATTGCAGAAGATGAATCAATGAGAATTGAAAATTATAGATCAGCATAAAAAACTCTTCATGATGTATGGCTTATTTATTATTTTTATCGAATTAATTATACATGTATAACATAATAAAAGTATTAATATTACTTTAATATAAACGTTTGATCTAGAGTTCCAATCTGTTATCCGTCATCCGGATATCCGCTATCCATATCCATCCAAAGTTTATCCAGATATTCATTTACTATTGATATCCGGATAATTATCCGAATATCCGTTGGGTTATCCAGATTATCCAGATATTTGGCCTATCTGGAATTATCCGGATAACACAGATACGGATAAATGGATGATGGATTTATCCGGATTGAATCTCTAGTTATAATATAGGTAATAATGCGAAGTTGTGTTATAAGGCTTATATATTTCATGGGAAGAGTTAAAATGAAATACAATAGTGATACTGTACCTGTATAACGAACAATTATTAGATAAAGCAAGCATTGAAAATTGGGTTTAATTATTTTCTATTAGCTATAGAATAATTTTAAATATTAATTCTTGTATTTTTTATTATTACTGTATCATTTTTATTATTTTATTATTTTTTTAATTTTACATATTTTATTTTTTCTTGATTTGTACGTAATATGTTGAGATTCTTAATAAAATTTTGGATTGTCAAAAATTGTTTGCAACAAATTATAAATTTAGGTTTAAAGTAATTGAGATTTTATTGTAAAGATCTCTGTCAGTATTAAATTTAGTTACAAATATAATTATTTTATATGTATTAGTTTTCTTTATTTGCAACGAATTAAGACCTCGATTAACCAATAAGATTTTTACAACATCATGGGATGATCTACAAAAATTGGCCAATCATGATGAAAGCCCGCTATGCTGTTTTCCTAGCATATTTATCTTCGATTATGCAGCGCGTTTAAGTTTTTAAACCTTTATTGTACATACAAACTAAAACTCGATTAATAAAATAATTAATTATAGCAAAATTAAATAATGATGTATAAAAGGCACTTATGTACGTTTAATTAAGTATTCTTTTTTTCTGTTTGCCAATAATCACTTTAATTGATATCTTAGCTTTTTTTTTCCTTTATTTAGTAACTGCAATAGTTTTCATAAAATAACAGCGTAAAGTAGTCGAGATTAAACCATGAATAAATGCATCAGTAAATTATAACAAAGTTTTGAAATTTAAGCCTTATATTATGAATAAATATTAATGAAAACGATAATACAATAATTGCCTTCAAAAACACTCTTATTATAAAGTTTCGAGAGTTTTTTTAAAAATTCCTGTTATATAAAATATTGTATGTGAGGGACTATGCTGAAAATTTGGCCTCTTTTAAATCTATCTCTTAAACCGTTTGGAAATCATGCCAAATTTAGACTGAATTTTACTATAAAAGTACTTCTGATCTATTTTTTTAAAAATTTAATATATTTAAATAATTTTTTTTTTTGATAATATTTAAAAATAAGGATTATATTATAGT
>CAJVPU010001688.1:0-12201 GCA_910591775.1 Dentiscutata heterogama | reverse complement strand
TCTTTTATTCTTTTTATTTCTTTTGCTTTAACAAGCATTTTTTTTTTTTTTTTACCAACCACTTCTTCTATGTATCTTTTTTCAAAGATCAACTTTGTCCCCTTTTATGTATTCTGAACTATGTTTGAAATGTCTCTAAGTTTTCTATGTTTAACTATGTAAGTTTTACTTTTTTCATCAATTACTAATAACTGTTGCCTTTCGTTTTTATGACAATATGTTATTTCTTTGTATTTTTCAACTTCTATATAAGCATTTTCTTTTTTTTTAATCTTTTTTACATTAAGCACTGCATTTGCTTCATCTTTCCAACAAACCCATTCTTTCATTCTTTTGTTAGCACTTAGTTCTTTTGTCTCTAAGCTAAATGTATTAACATTATTTGTTTCACAGTTATATCTATTTTTGACTACTTGTGTAAGAGATTTTCTAGTATTTCTCTCTCTAGCCTAGCGAACTAGCCTGCTTTTTTTCCTTTTAAACTCTTGCCACCTGCAAATTTAACTTGATTCCATGTATACATTGTTTTACTATCCTTTGCAATGAGTTGTAAAACCAAGATTAGACCCAGGCTACTTGCTTTTGTTTTCTTATAAGCCATGTTTAAATACTCAAAGACACATATGGTCTCTTTATCATTTGTTACATGTGTGATATCTAAATTTCAACTTTTTGTAATTTCATTTTCTTCTATCACAAAGCCTAGAGTATGTGCTTGTTGCAAAATATTCATTCCTAAATTGCGATCTTTTGTTTCTTTTACTAATATATTCTGATTTGTTAAAATACAGTTCAAAGATCCTGCTCTTAACTGGTCTTCTTGCTGATGATTCTTCTAATAAACCTGGTGTATTTAGTCTAATCAGTAGCTCTGATATATGATGCTTCATATGTCTATTTCAAAGACTTTTGAGATCCATTATCTCTAGGTGTTTTGTTATTATGTTCGCTATTGTGGAAGGCATTAACATTTTCCATTTTATCAGATAAATCATTGGTTGATGTATTCACTCACACTGTACTTTAGTTAGACATAATATCATTAATCTATACTCTAGAGTAGATATAAGAATTGTATTGTTTATATATATGATCTGGCTTAAAGACATCTGTTTGTACTTTAGTAGACCCATGATCTTGCCTACTATACTTCTTGCTTTGAAAATATCAGACTTTTTTTGATTCTTGGTTGAGATCCAGACCCCTAAGAATCTAGGGGGGAGTCAATAGAAAAGGGACAAATTTTTTCTAAATAAAAGTTTTCTTGACTTTGAGCTTAAATATCTTGGCAATAATCTTATCAAATTTAATAAATTTTTTTTTATTTTAATTCTATATAATTTCAAGATTAAAATAAAAAAATTTTTAGCAGATTTGATTAAATAGTTGTTGAGATATTTTAATTTGAAAATTAAAAAAATTTTACTAAAAACGATTTGTCCCTTTTCTATTGACTCACCCCCATCTTGTAGTTTCTTTAGAATCTTTTGCTATAATTCTGATTTTTGGATTGCCCATCCAGATTGCAGAATCTTCTGTATACTTCTTTTTACCCAGCTTTAACACTATAAGTTCAGTCTTGTTTGGATTTATTTCAATATTATTTAATTTATAAAACTCTTGTGCGATGTTGATTGTACTTTGTATGCTTTCCTAACTATTTGTCAACCAAGTTGTGTTGTCTGCATATGCTTACACTCCTACTCTAATATTTGCTTTAGTGTTTTTTGAGTTTATATGTATTTCTGTGTTATGCATTTTGTAACCTAGCTTGGCTTTTTGTATTCTACAAAGCAAAGGATTATAAAAAATTCTCTAAACCAACGAAGACAGTACCTCTCCTTGGTCTATACCATCTCCTGCTTTAATAAAATCTGTACTTCCAAACTCTGTTATAATACTAAGCTGCCTATTCTCATATAGCTTCATTATTATCTCAATTATTTTCACTGGAAGTTTAATTCTTTCTAGAGCTTTTTTAAGTGAGACTATACTGACTGAGTCGAATGCTTTTTTTATATCTTGAAATGTAATCCAGAGCTCTTTTTTTTCTTCTACCACTTCTTTTATTATATTGTTTATTATGTAAATAGGGGTCAATGTACTTTCTCCAGACAAGCCTGTGAAGTTTGCTCTTTTCAATATACTATTTTTGCTTAGTATCTTATCCAACCTTATTTGAAGCATTTGTGTAAAAACTTTTTTACATGTTTCAAGTAATACTATAGGTCTCATATTACTTAGATTATATTCCCAAGAGCTATTTTTTGGGATTAGGTATATCTAACCAAGTTTCTACTTGTCTAGAATCTTGCTTTGTTCGAGAATTGCATTTATTAGTATAGGCTGTATCATCACTTCTGATACATCATATTTTATAAAATAAATTAAAAAGCTTATTAATAATATTAAATCTAATGAATGTTATTTTAAACTATACTTTTAGGATTATATATACTATAATATTAAGTTCTAAAAACAAATTTATTATATATTAATTAAATATTTTTTCTTATCAATTTACAAATTTATAAAAAATAATTAAATTATTTAGTTTTTAATTTATAATTTTTTTTTATTATATAAACTATATTTTGTTTATTAAGTAAAAATGTTTTTTATATTATTTTATATATAAGATAAAATTTTTTTAAAATTTAAAAAAAATTTTATTAGAATAATTTATAAATATATACTTGTAAATACAAAAAATATAGTAATTTTTTATATAAAATATACTTATATAACAAGTTTATAAAATTAATAATTAATATATTTTTAAATAATATAAATATAAAATATAAGTCTAGAGGTTTATTTTCTATATATAAATATAAATAAAATTTTTAAATTCTAAAAAAATTTTATAATTACTAACTTTTTTATATATAAGTATTATTAATTTTACTATATAAAATTACTAAATTTTTATATAGTAAACTAATTTAAATAGGTAGTTTTCTTTTTATTATAACTTTTTTTCTACATAATAATCATAGTTGAAATTTTGCAAGTTTATACTATATGGTTACACCAAGATACTTGTGTAGTAGTACAATAAAATACTTAATTGTGATTGGGTAATTTATAAATATATTAAAAATTTTCAATTTTTTAATTTTTTTTTTAAAAAATTAAGCAACTTTGAGATTTTTTTAAACAATATATAATCAAAAATTAATTTAATTTTTTTTTATAAATATGTTCTATAAATCTTCAAATATTAAATATATTTATTTAATTGCAAGTTAATATGTAAAATTTTGTGTAATTAAATTTTAATTCAAATGTATCAAGTTGGTGTATCATGCTTAATGAGATGACCAATATTAATATTTTTTCAATTACTTTGGGTGGTAGTTTCTTAAATAGAATATAGCCAATATTTGAAATTTCTGGTGCTGTATCATTTCTAGTTTTACTCAGAGCTCATATCCATTCCTCTAGTGTAAGGAGGTTTGTTACTTCTTTATATATCATAGAATCAATTTCTTTTTTTGGCTTATACTCCTCTTTCAATTCCACTTTTATCTCTTTAAAATTTTGATTTCTTTTTCTAAATTGTTCTTCAAAATAAGAGATTACATGCCATTTTACTCCTTCTTCATCATTGATTAATTCCAAGTTGTATACTCTGAAATTCTCCCCAACCAGAACTCTGTCAATCATAATTTTATTATATAGTCTAATAAGCAGGCTTTGAAGCATTTTTTTTTTATTTTTTTCTATTATACCAAATCTGAATTCTATTTTTTCCTGAATTTTACTTTCTTTTTTTTCGCTCTTCATTGCCTGCTTTCTTTCTATAAGCTTTACCTCAATTTTTCAGTTTCTCTAATTGAATTTAACTCCACCACTCTGGTATTTGTACAATTTGTGTTTGGTGTAGTTGATTTATTTTATTAATTCTTTTATTTAAACTTTCTTTCTTATCAGAATTAATTTTTGCAGAAGAGTCTTTCTTGCTTCTCTTTTGTAAATAATATAAGAACTTAATTTCTCTATAAATTTCTGATTTTGGGATTGACTTTTTTCCTGAGCTTCAGTTTTCTTGACATTAACCCAAGATATGTGTTCTAATATTGCACTTATTATTGCATTACTAATATTGTTCCATTTAACATTAATATCTGTAGATATATTATGTGAAGCTTTCACATTTCTGTCTTGATCTTTCACACAAAGAAGACACTCTACACACACACTATATGCCTTCCAGTCTTCTGATGATGCTTTATGATATAGAAAAACTCTTCTAGTTGCTTTTTCTTGATTTCTTCTACTAAGTTTTTCATATGCAAGTACTTTACTTAATTCTAACTTCACATATGCTATTTTGTAATCACTACCTGTTACTAAATTAATATCTTTAATTGTAGCTTTATTAAGAAATTCTTCTATCTCTTCACCAATCTATATATAGTCAATTCTCAAAGCTATTTTATCTTTTTGCCAGATATATTCTTTTTTGTATAGATTTAAAAATCTATAGGAGTCTATTATCTCTTTACTTTTAAGCTATTCAAGTAGAGTTTTTCCCAGCTCTTGATTTTTGTGGCCTGTGTTACTAGTATCTAATCTTGTATTATATATTGTATTAAAATCTCCAAGTAAGCTTATATCTGTGTTTATTTTGTTTTTACATATTTCTTGTACTACTATATGTTGCATCTCCTTGTTAATTTTTTTATCAGCTAGTGGCAAATATATTACCCATATCTGTATAATTACTTTTTCAAAGAAAAACTCTAACTTTATTACATATGGATTGTATCTTCTAACTATAGCTAAGTGTCTTGACCAATTTTTACTAACTAAAGCCCCTACTCCTAACCCTTTTAATTTATCTACTTCTTTTGTTGACCAAAAGCTTAAATATCCAAATTCTTCTACGTCTATCCATCTATCCTCTTCCTTGTTTATATTAGTTTTTGCCATCCCAATGATGTCCAAACTCTCTTCTTTATCTAAAGCTGCTAAATTTCTTAATTTTTGCCTATTCAACTTTAAACTATTTATATTATAAAACCCTAAACTAAGCATCCCATAGCATTATTTTTAATTTTTCTATTTTCATATTGTTTTTGTGTTTTGGGCTTACTTAAGACAGAAGTGAGGATTTCTGCTATACTCATATTGCTTGATTCACCCATGGTGCCTTTTAGAAATATATTGCAATTATCTGCTTTATTGCTTTAAACTTGTGTCTCAATTCTGCTAAGATTTCCTCTAACTTGTTTGCTTCTTGCCTTTTAGTTTTCTTTCTTTTTCGATCAGTAATTGGAAATCTATTTGATCTAGTTGCAAGTTTTGATTCCTGAGATAAATTTATATTATCTATATTGGAGAGGGGCTTTCTAGTACTACTTCTGGATTATATACTACGTTTTCGCTATTTGTAAGAGCTCTATTGGTGTGAATACTCTTTTTTGGGCTCTGATTTCTATTTGCCTGCTGCTTGCATATATGATATTCACTTTTATATGTGCTTCTCTTTGTGTATTCTTTTCTTTCTTAATTCTCTTTATTATCAACAAGGCAATTCTCTCTATAATGGTAATTTTTATTTTATTTCATTTAATGATTATAATAATATGGATTTGTTGATTTTGCTTTTTGTAAATCTAATATTGATGCAAAATATATAAATGCCACTTCTCTCTGATTGCTATTTCTTTTGTCTGGTATATGTACCATTTTTACTTTCAAGCTTTTAAGTTGGCAAAGTAATGTTGCTTCACATGCATTATATGGCACCCCTTTTAGTATAAGTTTGAATTCATTTCTGAACCCCAGTTCTTTTTTGTTAAATCTGCTGCTTGTTACTCTTACTGTTTTTTCAATTTTATAATGAATTGCCCAAGTATTCATAAGGAGATGCTTTTTTTCTTTATTTGTATATCTAACACTAATATGGGCAGCTTTACATTCTGCTGAGATATGACACTCAATGTTTTCTAAAAGATTCATATGTTTTCAAACATCTTTTTATATTCCCTGTTCTTGCCGATATAGGTAGGTCCTATATGGTTAGATTTATTTCCTTGTAAAAAGCTCCTTTCTTGTTGTTTTTGAGATTTGATTTGTATATATCTTCCCTTCTTTTCAGAGTATCATCTTCTCCTGTTTTACTCTCTTTTTCATTCAATTCTTCTTTTCTCTTAACTATACCTATCCATTCTTTTACTTCTTGTATTGCATGGTCTTCTTGTCCGAACTCAGTATAGATTAATGTTGCTTTAGTTTCTGCACCTTTTGTGTTATCTTTTTTTAAAACTTCTATTTCACTCTTATTAAGGTTCATTTCTGCTAATCTTAGTAGAAGTGTTTCTTCTTTTTTTCTAGCAGTAAAATCTTCTGTATTATCTGCTATTTCATATTTCCTTTTTAAGGTTTCTTCTCAGATATTTGGTTCTTTTTCTTTTATGTCGAGCTCCATTTTTGTTGAAGTGCAGAGTATTTCTAATCCTTTCTTCTTATTTAGTTTTAGTCTTTCTTTTTTCATACTTGTTGTAATCTCAGTTACTTTACCAGTGAGTATCTGTTCCTTGATTGACAATTTTTATCTTGATCAGCTTTACACAATGCCTATTTATAAGTTTCGATTGCATTGCAAATTGTTGTTATAAATGCTGGGTCTTGATACCCAAGGTATCTTGCTACATTTTGATCTATATTTAATATAAATTTACTTTGCTCTGCAAGTATTTCTTGTTGTTTACTCTGCAATGCTAAGGCAAAATCTTTAATTAGTATTAAATCCATGTATTCAATATTTGTCTATTATATCTGTACTATATATATGTTGTGTAATTATCTTTTCAAAATTTTTAGAATACACTTTTGTTTTGCTATAGGTGAACATGTAATGAATTGTTTGTTTGTTTGTTTGTACGCGTGTTGTTTGTTTGTTTGTTTATTTGATTATGCATCTTATAGTGATCTGCAATTCAGAATCTAGGTGTGTTCCCAAAAAAACAGAAAAAAAAATTTTTCAAAGGTAATTTTTTAGAAAAAATATGTCTTCAATCAAAGAAAGTTCTAATACTTGTAGTGAAAACTTTGTTGTTGTTCTAACAAAGTATATATATTTTTAGGTGCTCTTCCTTTTTACTTAGACTACTTTGTATTGTTTGCTATATCTAAAAGTGTTTTATAACTAATTCTTCTTTTGTTAAAATTTGGTGCAAATGATTAGCGGAGAGAGTTATTTCATATATATTTGTTGTTCATTAATATAAAAATTTAATCTATGTTCTTATAAAATTAAGATAAAAATTTATTCTATATTCTTATAAAATTAAGATAAAAATTTTTAATCAAGTTAAGTGCTAAGTAATTTTGTTCAAACTTTTAATATCTTTAAAAAGAAACTATAGTCAAACTTTTTTTAGCTTTTAATATATATTTCTCAACAACTTGCTATTCAAATTTGATCAATTTTTTTATTTAATCTATAAATATACAAAATTAAAATAAAATAAAATTCATCTAATTTGGATATTTTTTGACTATTAAGAAATTATTATTTAAAGTTTAAAAAAAAAAAATAAAATTTTATTTAATTTAAGTTTTTTTTAAGATTTTTACAGTTTTTTTAAAATTTTTATATATTAAATTTAATGAACTTCTTTTATTTTAATTCTATAATGCTATCTTTTAAACTATTTTTTCTGCAAATTTGCTCTGAAATTTTTTTAAAAATATAAACCCAATGATTTTAGTATCTAATAATTAAATTTTAGTAATTTTAATATTATTCAATTCATTTTAATAAGATGGTTTAAATAGTACCAAAATTAACAAATTCTAATTACTAGATTAGAGTTGCCTGCAAAAAAACTATTTGCAGTATAGTTTACAAAACAGAACTGTACTACAAATAGTTTTTTGCAAATATTTCATAATTTAGTTATTATAATTTGGTGATTTTGATACTATTCAAACTGTCTTAGCATGATGAATCAAATAATATCAAACCTATTAAATTTTAACTATTAGATACTAAAATTATTAAGTTTTTATAAAACTTGTTTTAAATAATAATATTTCATGATATGATAGCTAAAATATAACAATTTTAGTACTATTCAATTTATCTTTATAAGGCAGTTCAAAAGATATTAAAACTAACAAATTTTAATTATTAAATTATAAAATATAACAAAATTTGTTAAAAATCACATGATTATAAATCTTTTCAGATCTATTTCATATTTATTTTTTAAAAAAATGCTATATTAAGACATGTATTAATTTAATAAAAATTTTTAAATTATTATATTTTAATACAATTTACAATATTATATTAAAAATGATAAATCTAAAGATAATATTTAAAAAAATTTATATTAAAAAATTGTAAATTATTCTTTATTTAATTTTTTTTAAATTTGCATATTTTTAACTTATATAAAGCTTAAATTTTTATTTTATAATTTTAAGCTAAAAATATTACAAAACTATATCTTTTATTTTAAATACTAAAAAGAAGAAGTATTATAACAAAGATAATATTATAACAAATCAGATTATTTTTAAATTCAATAATCAGAATTAGATAGAATTTATACTATTCAAGTCTTATCATTAAAAGAAATTAAATAGTATAAATTTTATCTAATTCTGGCTACGGTTTATGAAATAATAATATATAGAATACAATAGTTAAAGATATAATGACAAATCAGGATATCTTGTGATTTAAAAATTAGAATCAGGCAAAATTTACACTATTTAATTTCTCTTATAGAGAATGATTAAATAGTATAGATTTTAATTGATTTAAATTACAGGATTCAGAGATAATTTCAATTTATTACAATACTTCTATAGCTAAAATTTTCTTATTTTTTTAAAAAATAATTTAATATTAATATTTTGTAATTTAATAATCTGAGTCAGGACACAATTCACTAACTCTTCCCGACGATCACTTGTACCAAATTTTGCTAAAACAAAACTCAAGTTTTTTCAAAACTGTGCTTTTTATTATACTCTTTTAATTAACTTTTATTGTTCTACACCCCATTTTACATATAACTACCAAGTTTTATAGCTCTAAACGAGATTTTAATTAAATTAAATAAACCTCTGTCAAAACAAATACATTTTGAGTTTACTCAAAATCTGCCAAGGAAACTGGTCTTACTTCTTAAGACAAAGTCCTCAGGCTCGCTTCTAGCTTCATTTTGATATAAAATTCATTACAAACGGTCTAAAATTGACCATTTTACAGTCAAATTACTCTCCAAACTCTCTTCCTTATAAATTTTCTTTTTTTTTCCTCTTTTTTTCTTTTTCCCCCTTTTTTTCTTACTCAAATCTGGTCCCAAACACGTTTTGAAAACTCAAAAATTAGTGGTTCACTCAATTAAAAATTCCATTTAAAAAATTCCTTTTTAATTCTTTATTGATTTTGCACAAAACAAACAATTACAAATCTGTATTCTTTTTAATATCACACAAATCCGTATAGCGTTACCTGCTATTTTTAGCAACCTTACACAAGCCTCTTTGTACTACAAGCCACACCAGCCACACCAGCCACAGTACAACTACACCAGCCATAAAAAAGTTGCACAAATAGTGCAACATTACACGAAACAAATTTTACCAATTCATGAAGCCCTCTTCGTTAGGTATTACCCTACTCAGTAGAGTATATCATTTTAACTGAGTAGCATATTAAAATTTTTTTATAGAGTACTGTTAAAAAACGTGCTACTCAGTAATATAAGCTAAACTAGATGAGTAACATATAGATTTTTTTTTGGCTGAGTATTACTCAAATACTTAAACATATGTATATGGTATCTAAATAAAATATGAACGCTGCCAAGAGAAATGAGACTTCGGGCTTTCAAGTATATCATTTATTATTTTCAGATTTAGCCCATGAAAAATTTGATCGGTGATATATTTAATATGCGATTATTTGCCATTAGGTTTTTCAAGAGCTGAATCTGGCAAACAATAAATAATAAACTTGAAAGCACAAAGTTCAATTTTCCCTTGGCTACGTTTCTATAATATAATTACGATATAGTTACTATTGGTAAGTAAAATAAAATCACTACTCAATATTAAATATTACGTGACATTGATAATAACTATTAATGGAAGAACCACAGTAGTTAACTGGAATTGGTTTTTTTTAATAAAACTTCGATCGCTAGAATGACTTGTTCACATGATATGATAGAATCAAATTAATTTGATCGGGAACAGAGTTAATCACAATTTACTTTTAATTAATTAATTAATTATGATTTAAGTAATATATATAATTGATTAATAGTTAATTTAAAGAAGAAATAGGTCAAATAATAATGTATTTTAAATATAATGAATAGTATATCTAAGGCATTATGGTACAATTTCCCAAAAGCCATTTTTTTGAAAAAATATTATACTAACTAAATCAACCAGTATTATAAATATTTTAGCTAACTTTGTTAGTATTGTATTCTTTCAAAAAGTGGCTTTCGAGAAATTATACTATATCCATATCTAAGATGTATTTATTTTATAAATTTCATTATACAACTACTAATATTCTTTTATTCTGAATTAATAATATTGCAATTAATTACTTTAAGATATACTATTTCTAAGCAAATACAAATTTTTCTAATATTTATGTGTCTGATTTAAATGCTAATTTAATTTAATTTGAATGCAAAGCAATTTATTACAATTAAATATTATTTAAATTACTGTATAATTTAAATAATTATTTATTCAAGCAAATACTACAGCATGTACTTATTTATACAAGAGATTTATTCGCATCCCAATTCTTTTTTTAATTTAATTATTTCAAGCTTTTCACGTTCTAAATGAACTTTACGCTCTTCCAATTCCAATTCTCGCTCTTTTATAGCCAATTGCTTTTCTTGTATCTCTAAGTCATTTTTTATATTCTGAGTTGAATCAATATCAACTTTTATCTTTTTTGACACTTTTGTTGGTTTATTACTATGCTGCTTGGTTTTTTGAGAATTACGAACTATAAAAATATATAAAATTTAAAATAATATATAAAAAATATTATATAAATAAAGATTTTAATTCAAACCTGATCTTTTAATTGCTTGCTTTTCACATGTTAATATACTATGATTCTTTCCTGATTTACTAATTCTATATTTATCTTGAATATTACACATAGCAAAATAACGTTCATCATAATGCTTTGCTCTAATAATATAAAATTTAAAGTATAATTGTAATTATATATATATTTATAGTTTAACATTAAATATAATATTATTTACTTACTTAAGAATTGCATTTTCTAAAGAAAGAGCTTTACCATCACGGTTTATATTAGCATGACTTGCCTCCGCTACATTTGTATTATCAGGTGCTTTATTCCATATTTCTGTATCCATATGTGAAAATAATAAATTTAAAGAGGCTTTTACCCATGATGTATTATAAAATGAAACCCAATCTAAAAATTTAATTATTAATTGTTATATGAGCTATATATATTATATAAATTATAAATTATTAATATACTGTATAATTACCATTAATATTTAATTCATCAGATGCTTTTAATTCATCAAATATTTCATCAACACGTTTAAATGTATTAGCTTCGAGTAATTCATACATAAGTTCTTTATTTTTAGAAGAATAATGACTATTTTTAATATTTCTAAATAAAAAAAATAAGATAATTATTAAATTAATTAATAAAAATAAGACAATTAATTAAAATTTTACCTGCAATAATGGATACGGCAACTTTTAAATATATAACAAAGATGCTCATCCCAAGATAAATTTTTATCAATGCTATGTAAAGCTTCACCTAAGCCTTTTGCCTGTGAATTATCAAGATCTCCAATAATACATTTCCAGCCAGTTTTATGTATATGATAAAATTGTGGTGATTGTCCAGTTAATTTTAATATCCAATCAAATAAAGAATTAAACATTCGATAATAAGCTTCACTATTCATGATATTCGTAAATACTCTTGCATATGTTAAAGCTATAAAATTAATTTAAATTAAATTAATAATAATTTAGAATTTTAATTTTAAAAATAAAACTTACTTAATTTATATTTTTCATTATAGCAGTTTACTTCGAATTCATTTATTTCACCAGAAACTCTCTTAAAAGCCAAATCAATTTCAAAATACTCCAAATCAATCCATGCTTTAGCTTGTAATTCTGATATAC
>CAJVPU010001687.1:0-12207 GCA_910591775.1 Dentiscutata heterogama | reverse complement strand
TTATTAGATAGACTAATATAGCACAACTTAATTCCTGTAATATACAACATGTAATAAGTTCTTAAGTTCTTAATTAAAAAAATTATAGCATATAAGCAATTTACTAATAAAAAAAAAAAGTTTGCAAATTTATTGTAATTTTAATTATTGTTATAAAAAACTTTGTTATAATACTAATTATTCTAGTAATTATAATAAATAAATAAGTTTGAAATAGTTTATATTAAAATTAATATGATTTTGTAATTAAGTTGTATTAGTTTGTATCAAAATTTTTATAATTTTTATTGTGAAAGGCTGTTGTACAAAACTTTAGTATTTAGTTTGTTTATATTAGATTATTATGATTTTTTATTGTGAATTACAGTAAAAAAATCTATTATGATCATAATATTTAGTTAAATTTAAATTGGTTTGCATTGGGATTGTTGTAATTTTTGTAGTTATTATAAATAATTCTGTTACAAATCTTACTATTCTAGTGACTACAGTAAGTGCTTAAGTGTATTAGTTTGTATTTACATAATTTATTTATAAGTCATAAAATAATTATATTACAGAACTTGCTTGCTATTTTGGTTAAATGAGTTTATATTAGAATAATTATAATTTTTATTATAAGTTATTGTAAACAAAATTCTGTTACAGAATTTACTCACTATTCTAGTGATCATAATATGCAGTTAAGTTTGAATTAGTTTGCAATAAAATTGCTATGGTTTCTATTAAGTTACTATAAATAATTCTTTTACAAAACTTACTATTTTGGTAACTATATTATGTGGTTAGTATGCAATATATGTTACTAGAAATAATTTTATTATAAAGCTACTTGCTATTCAATATTAGAGTAAGTTAGAATTGTTATAATTTCTATTATAAGTTAAAAAATTCTGATACTTGCTATTATGGTGACTACAATATTGGTTAAGATAAGTTAGTTTGTATTAAAATTAATATTATTTATTCATAGAATCTATTGTGCTAAACTCACAACCTTAATCAAATTGACAGAAAAATTATTTAGCTAATTTTTTCAGGTATTTTAGAATTTATAAAAACAACTATAACTTTGCATTATAGCAATATAAACTAGGTGGCGAGCGAAGCCGCCCGAATTCGCATTCTCTAGTTAACTTAATAAAAAATTACTTATTATTGGACTCATGTTAGATTTTTGTATATAGTTTATATTAAAAAATTTTTACTCAAATTCTAATATAAAAATCAAGACAATCTTATTTAGATTAGTAATTAATCCAATTTATATATAATTATAATTAATGTTTATAAAATAAAAAAAATTAAATTATTTCTCTTTTAAAAATTATAACTTTGTAAGTTTAAAATTAAATAAAAAATTAAATAAAACAACAAATTTTAGATCAAATTTTAAGCAATAAATACATATTTGATTCAGTGATAATACTAGATGGATTTGGGGTACTGAAATTTATTATAACATAAAAACAAAATAATTAATAAAAAATCTAAAGAATAATCAGAACTAACAATAATTAAATAAAGTTTAAAAGCAAATAAGATATGATCCTATTGCACTAGTTGTATAAAATATAGAGGGCGAAATCTGTGAATAATTATTCAATAATCAGTCAAAAACGTTAAGCAATTTAATTATTATCTAGCATCGGCAAAATTAAATGTTTTGATAATGATAATGATAATGATTAAATTAAAAATATATTTTACAAGAAAATTGATATTTCGACATCCTTTTTTTTGATAATGCCACACCCACTGTTCATTCTAATTTTTTTAATTTTTTTTACTTACTGATTAAATTAAAAATAAATACACAAGCTTATTTCAAATTCTTAAATTAACAGAACGGTTTCATCACGTTAAATGCTGTAAAAGAAATGAAATTAAATAGTAAATATTCAAAGCTCGAATAACTTATTTTAAATACTTAGGTATTAAAAATTCTTTAAACTCAAAATTAATGAACACTATTTATTTTCTCAGATTGAAAATGAAATTCGATTGTAAATAATTATGACTAAGTTACTTTAAACATTTAAGCTAAAAATTTTTACATTTGTCGTACGTCGGAATGGAATTATTGTAAATTTAGAATCTACCTAAGTTGATTTCGAATAAACATAGATTGTAATAGATTTCTAAAACGTGCCCGAGTTGTTAAAGAATTCCAATTCAACTTACAACAAAATTATGTGTATTCAAAATTATTTCATCGAGTACATTGTTTTGGAATTTAAATCACTTTAAGATAGGATTATTCATAACACAGGCGTTGCAAATTAATTAAATTTAAAAGTATAACACGAAATTTTTTACATCTATGATTAGCGGAATAGCAACTATTCCTACAAGTTATATTTATTTTTACATTACAACGATTTTTGTCCTATGCATTTTTACATTTCATTTAATATTACCTATTTATGAAGAGGATTGCATAATAGATGCTTTTCGAATGCCTATGAGTATTGAAAGAATATTATTATAATCACGTATTGCAAATGTATTTATAACGAATTTTCGCATCCCCGATTGTTGTATTTGCTGAAGCTTGTAAAACCTAAATACAAAAACAAGTCTCACGTAATGTTTTGTGTTGCCTATTTTCCGACTCATTACTAAAATATCTGGAAACCATTTCTTTTGAGTAAATTACGAATTAAAAATGGATAATCTTAATATTAGGTCATCAGGTAGAGAGAGTTGCAAAGAATGAAAAGTGAAATAAATAATAATAATAATGATGAAATATTTGTATTTTATCTTGACAATATCATAAATTATTACAGTATCGGTATCGAATTTAAAATCAAGTTGCTATTAAATTAATCGATTATATAGTACCAAATAAGGAATCGCTTTAAGTTGCTTTTAAATTTCGTATTAACTTGGACTACATTTGGAATTCCATCGTTCCAACCTAAGTGGATTCAAAATCTACAATAATTTAGTTCCGACGTACGACATATTCACAATTAAAACGAACAAAGCGAACAAAGTAAATTATCTTTTTTTAAACGCTAAACATTCTTTGTTAAATTACGGAATTAAATTAAATAGTAAATATATACAGTTGACCCCTAAGTGCACCCCCTCGGGAAAAAAAGAGGGGTATGACTTAAGGCTTAAACCATTACAGTATACAAGCCACATTGTTGTGTGAATCAAGCGAAGATCAGTATCACTATCGCTATAAGTAAAATATTAATTGAATAAACCGGTAAAAGCAAGGTATGTATAAAATCGATTCATTACAATAGTATGCATAATTATGACTCCAAAATACCGTTCTATAATATTATTACAAAGATATAATACTTATTTATATACTATAGTTATATTTTAAAACTTGACAGATATCGATATATTACTATATTATAAACTTTTCATTTTGTACGTACGTATAATTGATCATCTAACTAAATTAGTATCGTGATTGATTGTTAAAGCCTACCGCGCATGAGGCAGCGCGCATATTGACACAAGGCTAACACGATAGTGCAGTAGTGTGATGCTCTGATGTAATAGAGTAGGTTCCAGAAAGTTGAAGTTTTTTTTTTTTGAATTTTGAATAGAGATATATTCAATTAAAAAGTTTTCCATAAGCTACAAAGCTAATTATATATTTAAAAGATCCGCAAATGAACTTGAAGTAGAAAATTTTTCATGTGTTATTATATGTAAATCATTTAAATCCGATTGAAAAAATGCGTTGTTTTAATAAATAACACCCCATATACTATCTAGTGTCCACATAAATTGTTCCATCGAATCTCAGGATCCGGTGTAACGTAAAAATCGTAACGAACCATTTTATAAAAAATAAAATAAGCCGTTTTCCGTAGTTTAATTAAAAATGTTTGCTTCGGGAATCCTAACCAAGTCCTTGAAAGGATCGGTAAAGGACTCTAAGGATTCGGTCCTTAAATCACATGAAAAAAAACTAATTTAATATAACTTAGATCTGGATAGAATTATTAGACTTAATTGGTAGATTCAATTCAGGATCTGGTGCAGGAATTAAGTCCTATAAAATGTATTATTTTTTCATGTGATTCAAGGACCGAGTCCCTATGACCACTGGGACCGGACCGGATCTGATTCAAAATTTAACAAACCTACGCCAGGGACACGGAATTTATGCGATAAGAATTTGTAAATTATACGTGCAGTATAAAAAAATTATCTCATAAAAAAAAAAAACTTCAATTTTTTAAATACTACACTAGTGTTGTTAACTGGAAGCTACTGGAAGACAACTGGAACTCCACTGGAAAAAATTAATAGTACTACTGGAACTTTTACTATTACAAATTTCCACTGGAAGGCTAAGAATTACTACTGGAAGCAAAAATTAACAACACTGTACTACACTTAATATCATTTTTACATACTATTAAAAAAGCTATTTAATTTACTCGCATTTTAACATACTCTAAAAAAATACTTTATTTCGCATTTTAACATACAGTACTATTAATCGGTTTTATAATATATAGTTAAATATATAGGCTGAATCAAGTTGATAATGAATACATGTGGCATTGATATTATAAATGATGTAAAATTATGCGATTGCAGATTTAGTGCGATTTGGTTTAATCACACTACATCACATAATTTTCGTGTCGCTGCTCCCTACGTTTCCTGTACGTACGTCAATTGCCTAAATTATAAATTCGTACGTACGTACGTACTTACGTATAGGATAACAACAAATTTAATCTCTTCTCTTTAATTAATACAACACAAGTAATTCATGTCATCTAAAGTGCTTATGGGCGATATGCCCGAATTATTGGAAAATATTCTTGATAAATTAAAAAATGAATTTCATTCCTTATACCATGCGCACTTGTGAGCCGACATTGGTGCAAAGTGTCAATTCCTATTCTTTGGCAAGATCCATTTTCATCCGAACAAAACCACAGTTCATTTCAAACTATTTTTCGTCTCTTAACGAATACGAAAAATTAGTTCTAAAAGAATATGGAATAAATGCGGAATTCTCCGAAACACTATTTGATTATGCAAGATTTCTAAAGGTTTTTGATCTATATTTTTTAGAAAATAAGGTTCTAGAATGGTCTAACCTTGAGTTTGTTAATTCATCGAAAAATCTCATAGTTATTTTATTAATTAAATTATTTGCGGAGAGTGGGGCCACTTTGCACAAATTAGATTTATCTCATTCAGCTTCTCTTGATGATGAAGTTAATTTGGAGATAATTTACTTATTGGGACAAAATGAGCAATTATTTTCACAACTCCAAGATTTAACTTTGAGTTTAATACCAGAATTTCGCACCGAAAGTGCTGCTGCATTATTAAGTATTTTGGCAAAAAATACTACGAAAATTATTTCTTTGAAACTTGACAAAATTTGTCCTGAATTTGATCTACAATTATTTCAAGTTCTTGTACAAATTATTAAAACACAAAAGCAACTTAGACTATTTAGCATAGCTGGTGAAGAATATATTACAGAACTTCATGGCATCATTTCAGCCTTAGAGAGTCAGACTAACTCATTACAAGAAATTGTGATTGATTATTTTAGAAATTCTTCGTATCAAATTTTGCGATATGAGTCTATTGAAAATGTTAAATAATAAAATCAACACTTTGGAGATAGCTGATTTTGAGATTAATGGATCGACTATGGCACAAATTTTTGAAAAGTTTGGCACATTACTACAACGATTAAAGCTTGATTCTTATGAAAGAATTTATGAAGAATCTTTATTACTAGAATCACTGAAATCCTTCTGCCCGAACATTACATATCTCGACACTTCAAATATTGAATTTTCCGTACAACTCCTAGATCTTATTGGTAAATTGCAAAAGCTTCAATTCCTCACATTATCGTGCACTGTTGATATACCGGAAGAAGAACTAAAAATACGAGTTATGCAGTTTGCAAAAATATTGCCGTTAACATTGCAATATCTTGACTTATGGAGTAATTCTTGGCTAGAACTATATATAGATATTTTGTTTAATAATTGCAATGCACCTTTGGAAAATCTGATAATTAATATTTTAGATAACGAGAAAAATGCTAAAGCGCTAATCGAATTCTGCTTACGAAACAGAGTTTTAAGTTACGTGGGTTTATATCACTATTGGAAATTGAGTGATAGTATTAGAAAGGAAGTGGAAGTATATGTTACATTGGTGCCGCATGTACGTATTGTTGTTGATTGTTAATTTCTATAAATTGAGAAAATATTTTATGTTATTTTATGCGTACTGTTGTCAATGTAATTAAATGTAAAGCTTTCAAAATCATAATATAAAATAATAAAATCAAATTTCAAATGCTGTCCCTAAACATAATAAATAATTCTCAATTCACAAACTTTAGACTTTATCAGCTGGATAAATATATTTTAGCATCGAATTTATTAGTACAAGGAACATAGATTAATAATTTTATAATATACTAATAATTAGAAATACTTTAATTCATAACATAGCGCCAAAATATGGTTTTAAACAAATAATCTGGAAGAAATAAGTAGGAGTGTCTTGAATTTTGTTACATACAGTAATTGTAATATATAAATATAATTCAATTTAAAGATCTAATTCTTTAGGAACGTAGGTTCAGGAAACTAATACACAAACTCATAAGGGCCCAGCGTTTTGTCGATTAAGGCTTCAACTGCGTCTTTTACTGAGGAATGAGTTATATTTAAGGTTATTATCATAGATCAAGTAAATATTGAAAAAAATTTTTTGAGTGAAGAAAAAGTTTTTGACTAAAGAATTTTTGAAATGATAAAATATCGAATAGTCTTATAAATTCTTAAACAAAAAAATAAAAATAAAATTTGTATAAATTTAATAACGAGTATCTATAATTAATTAGTTGCTTGATCTACACATGGTAATGGAGAGATTAAGGGTGCTCTCAAGCGCCTTAATCAATAGATCGGTGTATAAATTTTCATTAATAAAAAATATCTCAGCTGGTCAAAAGTGTTTATCATTGCGGTTAAAAAAAAAGATAGTCTGCGCCCATCTTTTTTCTTCAAAGAGTTGCGCTGATTGGTCAAAATATATCATCGATCGAGACCATTCAAGCACTTTACGATCAAATTACATATTTTATTTTTACGATCAAATTACATAATTTATTTTTACGATCGAATTATATATTTATTTTATTTTTACGGTCGAATTACATTCTTTTATTTTTTTTATCCTTTGCACTGAATACACACCTGACAAATATGGATCTTCGTTGTCAACAGCAAATTACTTTTTTACTTCTTGTACTAGAAACTTTCACAGCAAATAAAAAACATCAAGAAACCCAAAAAAAAATCATTGATACTTATTATCTTCTTACCTACGCTCATATGATAACCAATACAACTATTCCAATTGCACTTTCGTTACCTAATATAAGAGCGCAACATCAACGAAGGCCTAAAACTGGAGGATTCTGGGTCGATGTTTTTCCAAACTTGACTGATAATGATGGTTATAATTCTTTTCGGCGACATTTCCGTATTACTCTTGTTACTTTTAATATTATTGTTGAGCGATTACAAACACATCCAGCCTTTAGTTGTGAAGCTTTGAATGCAATACTCGCTTGGAAACAAATCGCAATTGTACTATGGCGATTTGCTAATGGGACAGGGATAAGAACATTAGAACAAACACTTGGCATAAGCCAAGGATCGGTATGTCATTTTACGGATCGATTCTTGAAAGCTTTGTTAGATTTAGAACGAGAAAGAATAACGTGGCCACGAGGAACAAAATTAGCAACTATAACACGAGGGTTTGAATATGGAATATCAGGCTTAGAACGTAAATTGCCTAATGTTGTTGGTGCGATGGATGGATCGCATATTCCTATTCACCCTCCCTATAAAAATGGAGCACGATTTGTAAATCGAAAAAACTTCCATTCCATTAACCTTCTTGGTGTAGTAGATTATTTAGGACGTTTTACATACGTGCATATTGGTGAAGCAGGTTATTTTATTCATTTTTATTTATTATTTTTTACTTATCTTATTTTTTTGTATTTTCAATTTTTTTAATATTTACATTTTAATTTGTAAAGGAAGTGTACACGATGCGCGAGTATTTTATCGTTCTTCGTTGTATCATGAGATTTCTCATAATCCTGAACAGTGGGTTCCAGGCGGCACCTATATAATTGCTGATTCAGCATACCCACTTAGGACTTATTTAATGAAGCCATTCTCTGATTATGAACGATTAACTCATAGAGAACGACGATTTAACAAAGTTTTATCTTCAATGCGGATGATAGTTGAACAGGCATTTGGGTATTTGAAAAAACGATGGAGAGTTTTAAATGGTGTTTATTGCATAGATTTAGAGCGAATAGTTAGAATTATCCATGCATGCTGTATTTTACACAATATTTGTATCGATAACAATGATATATTAGACGAAGATGACGATCTTAACAGTGAAAATAATGAGGATTATGAAGAAATTATGGTCAATGAAGAAAGAGAACATACGGTGGGCGTACAGAAAAGGGAATATTTAGCAAATATTCTTGCAGATCTTTATTAATTATAATGCATATGCAAATAACTTAAAGATACATTATTAAATATATTTAAAAATGTACTACATTATTAAAATTTGTTTAAGAACTGCTTGAAAATTTCTATCTGCTCATCGTGTTGTCGTTGTTGAACTTCACACGTATGTAAATATTGCTCTTTGATTGTCTCGACGATAGTATTCGTTTGTTCTTTAATCAAGCTTTGAAGATCTTCAAGACATTCCTTATTTTCATTAATACGAGTACTTTTTCGTCTTTTAGTGTTAGGCTATATTTATAAAACAATAAATATAAATTGTATATATATCCGTGCTAAGAAAGAAAATAAATTATTACCTCATCGTCTTCATAATTATCAGTATTATTTTTTCCTTTACGTTTAATTCCATTAATTGAGTCACTTGTAATTGGCGCTTCAATACTTGGATCGTTCTTTAAATATTTATCCATATCCTTAAAGAATTCCCAATCATTTTGGATTGCTTCTTCACCCGTATTTTTGATAATATCTTTGATATTACGATATTTTTGGTGGAGAGAATCCCATTTTTGTTGAAACGAAGTTTTGGAACGCTCTTTTAAAATAATACTTGAAGTGGAATCTTGAATATTCGAAACAATTTTGTCCCAAATACGGCCTTTTTCACGTGGATCCCTTACGTGCTGTAATGCTTGTTGATTGTTTCCAACTTCGTCAATTAACATTCTAATTTCGGATGATGTCCATCGATTATTTTGTTTATTTCCTGAAGTAGTATTGGTGTTAGATGAATCATCTATACTTTTTAAATTTTCTTGACTTGTAATAGGGGGTTGACTATTGTCAATAATAGAAGGCTTAAAAAAAAGGTTATTTAAAATTTTTTTTTAACAATTATCATACAATTTTACAAAATTTTTTAAAAAATTCAATTATATACCTCTTCACTTTCATTATTAGTTTTGTTTAAAACTAAAGAATTAAATAGTTGCGCAGAAGGATAATGTTGCTGTAGCAGCATATGAAGATTAGTAAAATCCGTAAAAGGAGTGACAGGAGTATTGTGAGTAACCGAAGGGATAATGGAAACATTTGGAATAGTGGAAGAAATAACAGGCATGCTTGAAGTTGTTGGGACAGATACATTCGAAGTTGCTGGTAATGGTAATATGTTTTTTGTTTGTTGGGACGATACTTTTTTTTTTTTGTTTGTCGACATAATAATTAATCGTAATAGAAAAGAATTCGCTCAATCGTTGATCGCGATCTTTATACCAATTGATTGTATTGATTGAGCGTCATCTTAATCACTATCTAATCACACTCAGGGAGATGCTTGAGAGCACCCTAATATTAATTCAGATTTTCTCTTTAATGGCTTCCATAGAGTCGGCATAGAGTCGGTGAACTATTACGTATTACCCATTTTGGAATTCGGATGCGATCATATGACATTCTCTTTAAATAATCTGAAATGTAATCTTGTTTCTTGCAATAATAAATACAGTGTTGTAGTTTAATTTTCCGATTATGATATTGTCTCCTGACATAAAATATCGGTTATGTCCAAATGCCGTTATCCACATAACAAATGTCGTAATTAATTTTCCACTTATACGTATCACGTTTCAGATCACATTTTTCGGATCTGATTCAATCAGCACTTTAAAGCATACAACCCAGAAATAAATGATATATAAATAGTCATAGATAATTATAGCAAGATAAACTAATAAAATACCAAATATAAAGAATCGTCAATTCTTCCAACGACCAATAAAATTTAGTACAACTGCTGGGTAATTATGCTAATAATATATCCGATCATTGGTTTGATGGACATTCGTGACCATGGAATCAAGTGACAACTTTGGAGATAATTTAGTATAACAGAGTTTCTTTTACATACATACGTACGTACGTGCGTACGTGCGTACGTGCGTACGTACGTACAGTACGTTGCAAGCAATTTTATCACTGTTTGCTTTTCGTAGTACAAAAGTTTGTGCAACAAGTAATAATATATAAATGTGTTACGTATGTACATATATGTGTACGTATGTATCTTAATCATCATGTCGAATGAAAAAGGCTTGCCAGACACTTGCAAAGATAAAGAAGACCTAATTATTTTTTCAAAATTAGCAGATTTATCGTTACATGACTCACAAAATTTTCTAAATACTATCATAGAAGAATTATGTAATATATATAATGAAGAAATTTTTATGAAAGGAAATTTTAATACCTCGGTTATTCATTCAATAAGTCAACGTATGGCAAATTTACAGCAAAAACCAGAAGAAATAATCGACTTATGCTTGAATAATCAGGCAAATCCTATTATACAGAATAATTCTATTATTCAACATATTCTTGCAATGTGCTATGAATCTGGTATATGGATTGATAAGGATGAATATAAAGCATTTATTCATTTTCAAAAATCAGCTGAATTGGGAAATTCTAATGGAATAGGTGATCTCGGTTTTTGTTATCGAAATGGAACCGGTGTTGAAAAGGATAAACATAAAGCATTCGTTTTTTTTCAAAAATCTGCAGACATGGGAGATTTGTACGGAATTAATTGTATCGGTGATTGTTATCGAGATGGATTTGTTGTCGAAAAAGATTTTAATATGGCATTAACTTATTATCAAAAATCTGCAGAAATGGGTCATCCCATGGGAATGAATAATCTTGGATCTTGTTATGGAAATGGAATTGGAGTTAAAAAAGATGATCATAAAGCATTCACTTATTATAAAAAATCTGCTGATTTGGGTAATGTTTTTGGAATGGATTATGTTGGTTATTATTATCAAAATGGAATCGGTGTTGAAAAAGATGAAAGTAAGGCGTTCATTTATTATAAAAACTCTGCTGATTTGGGTGATGCTTTTGGAATGAATCAAGTTGGTTACTGTTATCTAAATGGAATTGGAGTCGAAATGGATGAAGATAAGGCATTTATTTATTATCAACAATCTGCTGATACGGGTAATGCTTCAGGAATGTATAATCTTGGATATTGTTATGAGGAGGGAATTGGTGTTGAAAAGGATGACCATATGGCATATATTAATTATCAAAAATCAGCTGATATGGGTTATATTAGCGGAATTAGCAGACTTGGGTATTGTTATCATCATGGAATTGGAGTTGAAAAGGATGAATATAGAGCATATACTTATTATCAAAGATCAGCTAATATGAAGGTAGAGAAAAAGAAGTCTTGAGTATTGTTATCAAAATGGAATTGTGATTTAAATGGAGAGGCATATAGAAATTCCTTTTATTAAAAATATAAAACTAAGTGCTAGATATAGTTATTATACAGAATTAGAATTGAAATTGACGTCATAAAACATTTATTTACTTCATTTTCAAATATCAATAATTGGGAAGCTATTCGGATTGACATTCTTGGTTATTGTTGTAAAAATCGAGAAAGCTAATGTTTGTTATCAAAAGATTACATGATTTTTTATCTTTGTGTCTTAGGCCGTTCTCAAGCACCTCACTCAATGGATCGGACGTGAATTTTTAATTAGTCGGAAATTAAATAAATCAATCAGGTGAGTTACCAATTCGATCAACAAATCAACGAGATACAAACCACCTTTTTTCTCCAAAAATTTACCATTGATAAAGA
>CAJVPU010001686.1:0-12214 GCA_910591775.1 Dentiscutata heterogama | reverse complement strand
AAAGATGTGTTAAAAAGAGCAGTTTTAAGAAAATTTAAGTTTTGTTTTAGCAAAATTTTGGTACAAGTGATCGTCAGAAAGGGTTAGTAAATCAGGTCTGGTGTATTGTATTTAATCTACAAAGTAGACTAGGGATTAAGTTTAAGAGTAGCTTGTTCTGGAAAAGGGCAAGTATTAGATTCTGAGTATAATTGGTCAGCAAAACTACAAGGGCAGTTATAGGTATAGTTAATTTTATTTTTCTTGTTAGAGGAGGTTGAAGGAGGTTGGGGTAGGAATTGGTAGTTAGAATAAGGAGAGATTTGGTAAGATTTTTTCTATTGAAAAAAATTTATACAGTATGAGATCCAGATATTGTTGTAGAGTTGATCGAAGATATTAAGTAGTAGTTTGACTATAAGTTGAAAGGCACTAGAATATGAAATGTCAAATGGATCTAAGGATTTGATTAAAGAAATTGGTATAAAGTAATACATATTATATTTATATTATATTAAAATTAATAATTAATATATAATATTATTTGTATTATATTATATAATCTATATATAAAGTTATATTATATAAACTATATAAAAATCTTAACTTCTACTAAACATAAATAAATAAAAATTATTACTTTTACTAAAAAGAATTTTTCAAAATTAATATAGTAAATATCAATTTTCTTGCATATAAATCATTTTTCTATATTTTATATTATATATTTATATAATTGTATTAATATAAAAAACTATTAAATTTTCTATATATTAATAGCTATATTTTTAATATTTTTGTTAACAATAAATCTAAAAACAAATAATTTAATATAATATATTCTATAATAAACCTAACAAATATAACTTATATAAAAAAATTTTTAAATTTTTAAGCCAAAATATATTAAAGCTTTTTTCTAATAAATATTTTGGATTTTCTTGAACTTTGAGCAAAAATATCTCAATAGCAACAAATTAAATTTAATAAAGTTTTTTTTACAAATTTGTGAAATCCCGATTAGTTAATTAAATTAAAATTGATTAATATTGCTCAAAATCACTAAAAATTTTACTAAAAAACTATAGCATTTACTATATAAAAAATGCCTAACTAATAATTTTGTTATAAAATTTGCTAACTACTAGAGCAAATGCCAAAAATATATCTGTCAAAATTGAATAGCAATAAGGTGCCTGCACAAATTATCTTTGGATTGATTAGTAGTACAACCAAAATTTAGCAGATCGGCCCGAATTTAGGGTCAGAATATGCTGGACTTTGTTGGCATTAAACTATAATACCGGCTAACCATACTATAGCAAAATCAGTAGCTAAGCAGTTTTAATTAATATATAGGCTGCCAGTTTATTAGTAACAATTTAGAAGAATTTAGAAAAATTTATCAATTCCAGCCTATTCCGACCCTAAATTCGCTAAATTTTGGTTGTGCTACTAATCTAACCGTCATATAACGATAATTTATTGCCCGGTCATCCGATCGGGTATAGCAGTGATGATCATACAATGCACAAATATGGAATCGAGAATCGCACACATTAACTTGCCTACACTACGTACTTTGTACTCCGTTCCTGGTAAAACAATTATATATGGTGCTAAACACCATTTATAATAATTGGACATAAAATATCGATTATGACCAAATGTCGTCATTTCGGTTACCATAACAAATGTCGTAATAGTTTTCTCATTTAGATCACGTTCAGATCACATTTCGGATCTTATCCAATCAAAAACGTTAAAACCTACAAACCCAGAATTAAATAATATATATATATATATATATATATATTATAATAATAATAATAAATAATATATATATATATAGTATAGAAGATAATATAGATAGATAGATTTTAAAAAATTAACCAATTAATGGATTTTTATACGGGTGCTGGTCAAAATCCCGATAAACAGAATCCCGACAGGTCATAATCCCGACAAAAAAATCCCGACAGTAAAAATCCCGACAACAAAAATTATTAAGTTCATTTAAGTTAGGGTAGGGTTAGGTGAGTGCATAGGTTAGGGTTAGGTTGTGCGCTCAGGTTAAGGTTAGGGTTTAGGCGATTATATAGTAAAATTGCTCAAATGACCACTTTTTGGATTTGTCGGGATTTTTGATTGTCGGGATTTTTTTGTCGGATTTCGACCCAAGCCCTTTTTATACATGCTCACAGATTAATTTCGCCATTTTCATATTTTTATCGTCATAATTGCGAAATTTTTGGCACTATAGAACACAATTTTGAGCATGACTAAAAGTATTAAAACGAATGAACTCTGGTATAGATTATGCTTTGTGATATCACAAATCTACCTGATGCTACGGATAATTTTAGTTGAATGACGATAGTCAAAAATCCAATCTCGGAACTTTCGATCTGCGATCAATTTACATATTCGACAAAAATAACTTGCACAATTGCAAGTAAACCTTTTTTCACTTGCACAGTTGCAAATAAAAAAATTTTTTTGCGCAAATGTCACGTGAGCGGATTTCGACCCTCCCAAACAAAAAGACACTATTTTTTCACTTACAGCCGGATTGCTTCGGCAGGCGGGGAATGACCCCACCAGCTAATCCTACAGAGACTCCCAGTACAATTACGGTTGCTTCTGACTCTGCCGCAACGACCAACTCGGTCAATTGATCGCTTTCTAATCATGTATTCTGCTAACCTTAAATTCACCACAGGCATGAATCATCTTCTGGCATAGTCCATATAAAATATACAGAATGTTATGTAACGCGAACGCTTTTCGTTACACTATATACACAACGGAAAAATAGATGGTGTGCAACACATAAAAAAATTATTTTAAAATACTGCAATACTCGATAGTCCGCTAGTACGTGTTATGATTAATCCCACACAATTTTATTATAATAAAAATGGTGTGGATTATAATCATAACATGAACCCCCCTAGCATAACCACCACGATCAGTTACGTGATCGCTGTTTACAGTCTGATCTGAGATTTTACTTAACAGGATCTCATAACCCGACATATAAAATTATTATCGTCATTATTAAATAATATAAAATTTTTTATTGCGTCAAAAAAAAAGTGTTTATTCGAATTGTTCGATAAACAATTATTACCTAACTTTACATATAATATTATAGATTTTTATTGCGTCAAGAAAAATGGTTATTCGAAATTTATTTGGTAAATGTTCATGAATTTAAGTTTACTAATAAGAAAAAAAGAGTATTTCGTGTGTTCCAGGTTGTTGTAGGTTTTTCGCTTAGTTCAGATTCTTTATGTAGTCTATTATCTTTGAATTGACGTGAAATTGATTCAATATTTGGTTGTGAAAGGATATAAGACTTTCAAGAAGGTTAAGCGCCTATATTAGAATAGTATCGATATCAAATTTAGATATTTTTATTTATAATTTAATTTGATAAAAACAATAAATAAGTTATATTTCATAAAGAATTTTTTAGTATTGAGCTATAACTTCCAAATCGCTTTCTTCACTTGATCGTCATCTTTCACAATATTATTATCGTAATTATCAAGAACTGCT
This sequence comes from Dentiscutata heterogama, assembly GCA_910591775.1. NCBI lineage: Eukaryota > Fungi > Glomeromycota > Glomeromycetes > Diversisporales > Gigasporaceae > Dentiscutata > Dentiscutata heterogama. The sequence goes on along the minus strand of CAJVPU010001686.1, from coordinate 8,671 downwards.
GAAGTAATCGTTATAGAAGTTGTGCATCATCAGGTGATGTGTGAATTTCTCCCAATGGCTTTTTCGGCTTCTTCAATTAATGAGATAATATGAATTCCATCGAACCTAAATTGAAATAATATAAAGATAAACTTATCAAACCTTTCTGAAGAATGAAGCCGTCATATTTCCTAAGATGCTTCTGTATTACGTGTTTAAAATTGTCTAAACTTTTTTGTCTTTTTTCAAATTCTTGGCAATTGCACCAATAAGTTAATAATATAATGCTTCTTATGATAAAAATATCCGTCACCTTTCTATAATGCCTCACAATCTTAATCGCTATTAAGTTTGCATGTGAATCAATATTTTCTAATTTTATCAATTCTATTTGAAAGCTTTATAATTGCATTAAGATCCATTCGTGCACTCTCTTTTACCACATTATCCATAAGTTATTTATAAACTACATCTTCGATATCTTCAGATTCTATAGCACTTTCTTGCAATTCATAAATATTATTCATATTCTGCTCCCAACGTTTCCGTTTTTTGCCTTTATTTATACGGGGTAAGCATTTGATACATGTTCCTTTATTGGTTTCAAATTCAATAATTTATTTTAAGAACATTTTTTTAAATTCGATTGGGTTGAATAGTCGGATTCCATTAATGAAACATTTGGTAAGAAAATTTTAAACGACACTTGTTATTAAGTTACAATATATAAACAAACTTTGTCATTATTAACTCATTATTAACTATGACTGATACATGCGTCATTAAAATTTCGGTAATTAATTCCAACTCCGTACGTAACTGATCGTGGTGGTTATGCTAGGTTCGTGTCATAACATGTATTAGCGGACTGATCAAGTATTGCACTATTGTAAATGTGTTACACACTGTAAAATCAGTTTTGTAACATCAACGATTGAAGTGACTGTAATCCGTATCGGTGTTACATACGACAAATTCTACAATATATACGTATACGAATATGCTTAATTAATCCATTAACGTTAATTTATTTGTTCAGATTAATCTTATAAATATTCTATTTCTACAATTACTTTTTAGTAAATAGTAAAATGGATACAACAAATATTATAAAAACCAAAAATAGACACTCAGGTGTACCTTATAAATCGTTTGATGACTTCTTACAAGAAAATCCGGCTATAGAAAGGACCCAATCTCCGCCGAATAAAGCAGAAAATTTGGCGGCTCCTGAGTCATGGGCAGTAAATTTAACTTTCGATAGCCTTAATGTTGAAGATAAGGATGATTGGAAACGATTAGTACGCATATTACATTACATCTCCATATAATAAAATGTTAACTAATTAATTTATATATTTATATATTTTTTTTTTTATGCAAAAAACTTTTGCATTCGTATATTTCGTCCTGATGCCACTTTCGGTACAGTTAATACAGTTAATTGTGGATTGAACACAACTACATTAGAATTATTGCAAATTCTTGGTAAAAAATTTTTTATTCAGGATATTTCAAAATATAATTTATATGTGACGAGGCACAATTAGAATATTATCATTTTGATAATTATTGACATTACATTATTAATTATTCTTTTTTCTGTTTTATTAAGAACGTGTGCTAGGATCTCATGAACGACCATTGCAATTACAAAAGAAATGGTTAGAACAAGCGGGATATACTATAAATGATAATTTGGAAAATATTGGCAGAGAGGATAATAGCTATTTAGTTCGGTTTACCCTCCCTGAAGCTATTGTACCAAGATTTGAAGTATGCTTAATTAACTCTTAAAATTTTTTAATAATAAATAAATTAATTTATCGATTAATCATTATTTTATTATAAACTTATCAGGAAGAAAGAAACTTATCTAATTTCCAAATAGTGGATCTTCAATCTTGCAATTTACTGGCAATACCCATATTTCTTTATCGGCAAGCTTTAAATATTCGATCATTAAATGTTTCTCAAAATTTAATGCTCAACCTTCCTGTGGATTTTATACAATCTTGCGCACAATTATGTGAGCTCAACCTTTCATAAAATGACTTAGAATGTGTTCCACAACCAATTAAACATTCAGAAATGCTTTCTTTTCTTAGTTTAAATTCGAACTACTTGAAAGACTTGGAACCTGGATCATTGGAAATGATTGTAGAGCTAACAAATCTTCAAGTTTAAAACAATTTGTTAGAAACATTACCAGAGAAATTTGCAGCGTTTACCAAATTAAGTATCATGAAAGTTGCCAACAATTTGTTCAAAGAATTTCCTCAAGCTATTTGCGATATTGTGACGCTTTCGATTTGAGTTATAATGAAATAACTTCTATACCAGAAGAAATCGGAAAACATATCCACCTTAAAAGTTGTTCCTCATTGGAAATCAAATAACGGATAAAAAATTACCTGAAAGTTTTCGGAATTTAACTTCTTTGCGAGAATTGGATATATGTCGAAACAAAATAACGAATCTCTGCGCAATATCTTTAATTCCTAACCTCGAAATTCTTCTGACCGAATTTAACGACATATTAACAGTAGACATATCTTCAAGATCATTACAAAAACTTATTCTATCCAAAAATCAACTTACTCAATTCTCGTTAAAGGAAACAGGTCCTTCATTAAAAGAACTTTCATTGGCAAATGCTAAACTTGTTGCGTTACCAAATGAACTGTTTGAACACCTTGAATCTGTTCAAAAGCTTGACATTAGTAATAATCAGTTAATATAGATTCCGACAACAATTGGGATGTTGAAGAATTTAACACACTTAACATGTATATATAATACTCTTCGCACATTGCCAAGCGAAATTAGTAGTTTAGACTCTTTATATGCATTGGACATTCATTTCAACAATCCTGGTTCCATACCACAAGAAATTTGGCTTTGCAAAAGTTTAGCTATTTTAAATGTCAGCTCAAATTTATTAGAGCAATTCCCAGCGTCTCCAACCAATTTGTTAACCAAGAATTCACTTATTAGTTCACTTCGCGCCTTATATTTAGGCGATAACTCTATTACTGCTGAAATATTTTCTTATATTTATTTATTTTCGAAACTCGAAATTTTGAATATCTCATTCAATATGTTAGATCAAATTCCTCCAGGAATTTCTAATCCTCATTTAACGGAATTGTATCTTTCCGGGAATCAATTGTCTTCGCTTCCTGAAGACATAGATAAGTTAACTAATTTGAGTGTTCTACATGTAAATGGCAACAGATTGACAACATTGCCTGCAGAATTGAGTAAAATAAGAAAATTGATGGTTCTTGATGTAGGGAATAATTTTTTAAAATATAATATCGCGAATTGGCAATATGACTGGAATTGGAACTGGAATATTGAACTTAGATATCTTAATCTCTCGGGTAACAAAAGATTTGAGATAAAACACGTACATCAAAACGAAATCAACCCTCTCCGAGATAGGAATTTAGCAGACTTTAGAATGCTTACTACATTGAGAGTTCTTGGTCTTATGGACATTACTCTTTTAAATTTTTCAGTTCCTGAAGAAACAGATAATCGTCGTGTACGAACATCAGTCTCACTAGTAAATTCTATGCGATATGGTATGGCAGATACCCTAGGAAAGGCAGATAATCTTTCAACATGGGAGGCTGTAACACCAAAGTTTCGTGGACATGAAGACGAGAGCATTTTTGGGCTTTTTGATGCTCGTGCTGGCTCCAGTCAAGGTGGTCAAGTTACTAAGTATTTACACGATTGGTTTTTATTCCATTTCAAGACTGAGCTCGAAAATTTAAAAGACCATGAATCAGTAGAGTCTGCTTTACGACGATCTTTTTTGAGTTTAAATAAAGAACTCGGTTTAAAGGTCTTCAAAACATGTATAGAAACGGACCTTTATATAGAAAATGGGTACCATTACCCTTACCTAGGTATTTATGACAATAAGTCTGGTGCTTCCGGATTAGTTGCTTATATTTCAGGGACAACTTTATATATTGCAAATGTTGGAGATGCTGTGGCAGTTATCAGTCGTAAAAAAGAGGCGTATCCAGTTGCGAAATTCCAGAAGTTTTTAGTGAAATTGAGAGGATAAGGCAAGCTGGAGGATATATTTCACATGATTGCCTGGTCAATGGGGAACTGGATGTATCTCGGTCATTTGGCCACTTTCATTTAATATCAATTCTCAATGCTAATCCTATAATGGAGGTAGCTCAACTCTCGGAACAAGATGAGTTTTTAATTCTTGCTACTCGAGAATTATGGAATTATATAAGCTATCAACTTGCGGTGGATATAGCTAGAACAGAAAATGATCTTATGTTAGCTGCTCAAAAGCTGAAAGATTTCGCTATTTTTTACGGTGCTGATAAAAATATCATGGTAATGATTGTAGGTGTCGGAGATTTGTTTGACCGTCGTTACACAATAGTGCCGGAAAAAGTAAGTTATAGAAATAAATGGTTCCGAAAACATGTGCTAATAAATTCTACAAATGAGTGGCTCGAAAAAGCTATCGCTGACGGACATATTAACTATATTGAATACAATGAATTTATTAACCGTGGAGAAATTGGTGCTGGAGGTTTTGGAACAGTTTATAAGTCTGAATGGAAAAAATGTGAATTAATGGTCGCGATCAATGTCTTAAAAATTTAGATAACGAGATCACTCGAGGATTTATTAATGAGGTAAATTTTAAATTAAAATTTATATTATATGTAAATAATAATAATTTATTTTACAAAAAAATTCATTTTTATTTAACAAAAGCTTAAACTATTACAAAAAGTTAAAGGCCATCCAAATATTATTACATTGTTCGGTGTTACAAAAGGCATGTAACAACAATAGTTGTAAACTTATATAAATATTAATACAAATATCTGTTATATAAAATAGACCGAAATGGGCATTATAATTTGGTTTTACAGTTTGTTAATGAAGGAAGTTTACGAGAACACTTGAGAAAAAATTTCAAAAGCTTGCAATGGACAGATAAATTTCGCCTTGCTAAAGAAATAGCGCATGATCTCATGTTTTTACATCATAATAAAATTATTCACGTGATCTTGTAAGTGTATTGTATTGTGTCATATACTTATTGATTTAAATTATAAAAACTTAATTATATTCTTTCATAGCATTCTTTGGATATTTTGATTCATAAAAAACAAATTAAGATTGCGGATTTTGGGTTGGCAAAAAATATAGATGAAGCATCATTGAATTCAAAATCAGGAATTTTTGGAATGATAGCATATATAGACCCACAGTGCTTTATTAACAAAGGATATAGGCTTAATGCGAAATCTGATATATATAGCTTTGGGGTGATTCTCTGGGAAATTTTAAGTGGCCAAATACCACACCCTGTTTCATTTCAAGAAACGATCATATAAAAGACACACCACATGAATATATTGAGCTTTATGGACAATGTTTGAATGAAGTTCCTTCTATCCGTCCGGAAATAAAAGATATTGTTGAAATTTTTGACGAATTCCTGATGAAAAAAAAAATTACTGAAAACGTTGGCGATGAAAAGCCAATTTTAGGTCAAGAAAGTAGTGTAGAATCAAATACTACCTCAAGTAAAATTACACTATCACATTCAATTAGTTTACATGGTATAAATGAATTTGATCTTTAAATATTTAACTATACATATAATTTAATCTTATATATAAAAAGGGAAACATGTAAAAAGTCAGAATTTATAATCAAAATGTTAAAATAATTATAAAAAGAAAAAATAATAAAACCCTAAAGAAAATAAAGTTAAGCTTATTTTTTAGTTAACAAATATATAATATTTCTGAAGCTTGGTGCTAGATATGCGAACCTCAGAAGACAGTACAAGTATGGACATAGAAAGATTTTCAACTTAATATAGGGTATGAGAATGCAGTATTAGATAATATTCAAGAAATTCTTGATAAGTTCTGGTTAAAGAGAAAACGAATGGGATGGATCAAATGGCACAGTAAGTAATCATCCATCCGGATCAAACGGGTTACCCGGTGACCCGAATGGGTCGTTGATTTACTTGAGTGACCCGCAGGTAGTGATACAGGCTGTTCCCAGCCCATAAACCGGGCGGGAGGGTCAGCTCGCACTTCTGTAAGTAATGTATGTAACTCGTAAATACTTCGCCTCCCGATGAATTCCGAATTCACGTGCTCAAGCCGCAGTTCCTTGTCGACGATTACTATATTTAAGCCTTTAAAGTAGCTTAGGACTTTAAAGTATTTTAAGTATTATACGTATTATCCCTTACACCGTCTCACAGGAAAATTTGCTTGTAACTTTTTTGACATATGCACTATTCTGGGCAGATCATACGTATGTATGTAAATTGCAAATTAAAGGTATATAGTGTCATAAGCAAACTAAATCACATTCGAGGGCTTTCTGTCAATGCCATTTTTGGCAGTGCATTGACCTTGTTCTCTTTGAATTCTTCACTTACTTTTTGGGGCCTTCAGAAACCATATGAAGTTTCAAGATGCTCAATATAATTTAAATATCGGAGAAAATCGTCAGAACTTAATCCACATCGGACTTTTAGTAAATTGGGTATTCTCATACGTACCCACGAAATACAACAAACAACTTTGAAATATCGCAATTAGATTTTAGAAATAATAATAAATCTAGAAAAGTTTTTATAAAAATTGGTTTCGCAACCCTTTCCAGAAAAATTTTTTCTAATCTTGTAATATATTTTTCATTATGTCCACAGTGAAGAAAATTTTGGCATATTTTTTCTAAGTACGCGTCATCTAAATTCAACACTTAATAAAAATTTTCTCTTAATCAAAGTCCTTTTTTGTTCAAAGTATGTAAAGTGATGTGAATTTGCACATTCTAAATGCAATTCTTTCTACGTACAAATTTTATTCATTTATATTAATTTTCTAAGTCCGAGTAAATTACATTTAAAAAGAATAGACTGTATTTCAATATTTAATTAATATTGAAAATTGTTCAAAAACACTGACTAGCAGCATTTTTCATATAAGGCAATAAGAATTATTGATGAATAAACAGGAATCTAGATATAAAAAGATAGCGTATTAAAGTTTCATAAAAACAAAGTACCGTATTTGTGCGTAATAACACGCAGGTACGCGTTATTTTGAGACCCTGCGCGTTATTTCGGAACGCGCATGCGCGGTAATTCGAATCATTTTGACAAATTTGGGTTGCCCTACTTTTTTTATTAATTAACTTAGCCTGGAAATATGTAATATGGTATATTTAAGAGGGCGCATTATTTTGGGACGCATATGGGCGTTATTTTGACAATTTCGAAATAACGCCCATGTGCATTATTACACACAAATACAGTATTATTAAATAACGTCACACAATTTAAAACAAATTTTTAAATAAGAAAAATAAATATATTATATTATTATAATTTAATAGGAATAAAGAACTTGATTACTGCAATTAAGATAGAAAAATATTACTTTTGCTGCAATTCATTAGATTTTGTAAATTCTTGTGGCTAAAGCTGGAAATTAGAGACCTCTGTTACACCTGGGATTGACCTCTTCTATACAATTCAGGGAACTATAAAATCAATGGTATGAAGACTATGATCTAGTGATTCAGCATATTAATAGAGTGTTGATGATACGACTTATCAAAGAGGTTTTATAAGGCTTTATTGAAAGAGGCAACAACTCGATCGTATATGAAGACGAAGGGTTGTAGGAAACAAAATAATAAATCACGCGTCTCACGTGATCACAATCGTTAAGATTCTTAACGAACTAACTCAAAATACAGAATTATGTATGAAGACACAAGACTTGTTTATTGATTATAACTCGATCTTTCCAATACATTTTGATATGAAACTGAAATAGAAAATAACAACAGGGGATAACTATATGAAGATAGTTATTAATACAATTGGAAAATTCAAAACTATCTATTAAGGGAATTATATATATGAAGATATCTAATTATTAAAGGGAAATCGAAGTCTGAGAAAACTAGCTTAAGGCAAAATCTCAGCCTTTAAATATCTATCATGGTCACATATTTAATTATAGTGATCAACTAACAACCTATCACTATCTATTGATTAGAAACTTTTCCTACCACTTATTCTTTTTAACTTCAACTTTTTTACTCTATATTCACCTATTTGCACTCATTATCTTACTACATCCTCACCTGCTAGTGATCATCCCCAATATTGCTTCATTGCCTTTCAAAAGGCACAAGCTAAATATACTTTTTCAAGCTAATCTACTCAATATTAAGATCAGCTAATTATTAAAATTATACCTACAGTAGTAGCTATCAGGCCTATTTGGAAGTGTTATTAATATTATGTTATGCATCTTGTTATTAGTATTAGGACTAATAAGACAACAGAATTTTGTATAGTATTTACTATTTAGGCAATAAGCATATATATATAATAATATGCTTTAGCCAATAATACAAAGATCTATAAGATGATTATCTTTTAATTATTCTTAATTATATAGTTCAAAGGTTTGAGCTAATCTATTGCAGAGTTGTATATTATGATAACCAAGTACTTCTTCAAGTTATTAATAAATAACTTGTAATTCTTTATTAATATAGCTACAAGTCTGAACTCTTTCCAACGATCCCTCATACCAAAATTACAACAAACCTTTTTTCCAAAAAACAGTAAACTATGGAAGCAAAG
>CAJVPU010001685.1:0-12219 GCA_910591775.1 Dentiscutata heterogama | reverse complement strand
ATTTAAGCTCTCTGATTATTAACTAACAAGAGTATGACTAGCCATACATGCAACTTTTGGTTATCTATTTAAGTAGTCTGCCCTAGGTTCCACACTAGCTGCCATACCTGCACCCAACTATGGGGGATACCTATTTAAATCCTCTGGCTTACATCATAGTTAATTAGTAATTAATTGTAGTTTGATATCGAATATATAAATTATGAAGTTATTTAGTAATAATTTTTAGTCTAGATTATTAATCATATGAGTATGAGTAATAATTAAAAAAACATATAAAAGCAATACTTATCTTATTTGTACTCTCTAGTCTGTTTAACATAATAAAATCTATTTGTTCTTGATTCTTGCTTGGTATTTGACACAAATCTTTACTAATTTTTACAACAATAGCTTCACTACTTTTATTAATATAAAGAGCCAAAAAAGAACTAAAATTATATATCTAGCTTACTATTCTTATAGTATACTGGGTTTGTAATAATAAAGAAACCAGGACTCTTTTAAATTACAAATCATATATATATATTTTTTTGCTAGAATATCATTTGAAGTTCTATTGTATATAAAAATGCAAAAACAAGAATAGATTTTCAATAACATGATTCTTTGTTATACAATAAGCATTATCTGATCATTGTAAAAAACAATTAAAAGAAATACAATATGTAATTTGTATTACATGCTTGCTTATCTTTATATTGGTAATAATAATAAATATTAAAATTTTAATATTAAAAAAAAGTACCATTTATAAGTAAAATAAAAAAATAATAAAAAGATATACCCAGAATTGTGAGAAATAATGTGATCTAAGTAAAATTTTATTTTAGTTATACTACTTATAATTACTAGTATATGAGGAATAGACTAGGATAACTATTATTTGAGAAACAACTATAATAATGTTTGTAATACATAGTGTATATTTGCTGCCCCAAATCCCAAACAATTATAGTTTAGATTTGTTTGTGCTCAAATTCCAAACTTTGGCCAAAAATAATATCTTCAAAATTTATTAACAATCTTTATTTAAATAAATAGCATATATAGTTATATACTGTATAATATAGAATCTTACTAATCTATACAACTCTTTCCCATTCTCCTGAAAATCATAGCAAAAATAAAAACAACAGAAAAGTAAACAAAGTATTGAAAATAAAACCTACAAAATAAGTATTAGTTGTAAATAGAGCATACTCAAATACAAGCCCAAGCTTTTAAAAGTTTAGCTATAGTATACTAACATAACACAAAAAAGTTTAAGTAGTAAAGATCCACTTCCCAATGATAACAGCCCTTGGGAGCCCCCGATACCATGTCACAACAAAAATCACTTCTCCAATCTGTCTCTGATATACTCTTCAGAACCAATACACCAACCACCACTACTACAAATCCAGAAAATCCTCTAGAAGCCCTCATACCACCAAGTGCACTACCTACTATAAAACAAAACAACTCTAACAAGACCTGCCAACCTTATCCAAGACACAATCCATACACAAAAACAAAAAGTAGGCATTCTGGCTTACCCCTGACTATAGATCAACAAGGGTCACATAGCCCTAACACAACATTTACTAGTCAGCCACATAACACAACAAACCCTAATTTGAGTGAACTCAAGCCAGTCAATTCAAATCCTATGGAAATATTCCCATAGTCAAATCAAAACAAACCCATGGAGATATTCCCACAGCCAAATCAAAACAAACCTACTATAGCCAACCCAAATCAGGCCAAAACTGAACTAGCAGCAAAAACACAAATAGAGATAACCCGATCCAAATAGCTACCACAGCCTCACTAACAACAACAACTAATAACACAGCATTTTTATAGGTACTTACCCTACCCCAATCTTATAGTTAAGCACTCTAAGACACCCAGCCTCTAAGACTTCCGATCTTCAAATCGAATCTACGCTTCTATAGAACCAACAGATTATCACTGCAATAATACAAAGAAACCAACCATTTGACAATACAACTTGATACAATGATGCAATACTAGAAGCCTTGCAAGATAACACAAAACTTGTTGCATTCTTATATTACAAAGCCACTACTCAACCTACCTGTCACAACCTACCTGCATTAATCAATGCAAAATTTAACTACCTTGATACTGCATTCTTTAAATCCTTTACCAAGAACAAACAAGCTATACCTCAACATCAAAGAGAGTTCAAAGCACTATTTAATTTAGCTTTAGAAAAATATAAAAGATATTATCAAACTCGCTTCATTAACAAGAATAACCGAAATTAAATTATGAAAAAACTTAAAACAAAGATCGCAATCAACTATATCACAAATATTGACTTTCTCAAAACAAACCCATATGAGATTATATGCAAACTCTTTTACTGCACAAATTTCACTCATAAAGAGATTTGAAGAATGATCTGTAATACACTAACTGAATAGTTACAACCTTTTTCAGATGCTATTGAAGATATACATGATGATATCAAAGCAATATTATCTTTCGATTAACCAATTAAAAATCGAAACCAGACTAAAGCAATTATCGCTGCACTTCAAAAAATTTACAAATTCAAGACTTTACCTAAATTATTCTTTGTAGAACAATTATTATCTCTACCAACAGATCCTGCCAATTTACACTTGTCAGTTAGAGACCTCTTCCCTATCACAGAGCAGTCTGCACTTCTACACTTATCTGAATACTAAAAAAGTTAGCTGTACTATACAAAGTAGAAGAAATTCCTAGCAACTACTTCAATTTGCCCGCACCCAAATCTTCCCTTCTCTCAACATCTCAACAACTTCATTACAATTTGAGTAAATTTTTCTCATGCAAACCAAAAGATACAGAGAAGATAAAAAGATTCGTAGAAATCCTCAGACCCTATTATGGATTCAAATATTTATCTAACAACTATATTATACAAAAACCAAGACTGCTAGCAGACTCCTGCTCCATAAAAACCCAGATTAATTATACATTCCCAATACAGAACAAATTACTTGCAAAAAGCTTCATCGCTAAAATCGAAAACCACTACAAATTTATTATCTCACTACCAACTGAGTATATGATAGTTAACCCAACAGATAAACCAGACTTACCCAAGGACATAGCCAAAATCAGTCAAATCAATCTAACATTGCCTATTCAATCCCCCAATCTGCTTATAAAAATAGCAAGAGAACTAAGAAAATTTTATTACTTCTCACAACTACCAAAATCTTGGATCGAAATATAACACAAATCAAACCATGATAATAGACCACTAATCCCTCAACATATTGATAAACTCAAACTACAATTAGACCAAATCAACCCTGAACTAAAAGAAGCAATCACTATTCAAGAAAAAACAATAGTAGCAAAAACTATAAAAAAGCTCAGATTCCACTTTCTAATCAATACTATTCTAAAATACTTACTAAAACTTCCAGACTTACCTGAACTCAGTTGGGATATCTTCGATAACTATACCTTCTCAAACCCTTACAAAGCTTCTACAACATCCAAAAACTCAAACTCTAGTCCCAACAATCAACCAATCATCTCTCTATTCCTAACCTTACTATGAGTCATACAACTACACTATCTGCCAACACACCGTCTAATACAGCGAATAAACATAACACAAACTTTTCTTCAAACTTAAATTTTGAAAAACAAATAAAAAACCTATTAATTGTCAACCACAATGTACAAGGTTTAAATAATGACACAAAACTACAAAACTGGCTTGAATATTGCAATAAATATAAATACCATATTATTATAATGACAGAGACCAAACTACCTCAATTAACTATATCTCGTACAGTTTTATCAAATCTACTATACAAAATCTTTATAGCGAACTGTAACAAAGAAACTGCAATCCTCTGAGAAGCAAGTCTTAGCATTGCAATTATAATCAAACTATACTTGCAACCCTATATCCACAATATTCAACAAATTTCTGGCCTACTCCTTACTATAGACTTCTACTTTCTCTACAAAAATTAACTACAAATTATCTTAGTCTACATCCCATCACAACCCAGCACAGCTACTGAAAAAGCTTAACAGCATACAATAACACTCATTAAACAGGCTAAAATGAACCAGATGCATGTTATAATCACTGGTAACTTCAATACTAATATTAATCAGTTAAATTCTAGTAACAAAGTATCTCTACTAACCCATCTTGCTACAACAGGATTCATTAGCCTTCTAGATTTTCATGACATTATCAAACCTATCTAGCAATGAAATAACCAAACAAGCCAAATTGATAATATATAGACAAACCCAAAAATAGTATTAGATTTTGAGATACCACAACTACATCACACATTAACCTCCACCAACAGCAATCACAAAATCCTTACAACTATATAGAATACCCCCATGGAGAATAGCACTACAACGAGTCAAAAAACAGAAGAAAAAGACATACCTCTATAATAAAACAAACGAAAAAGACTGGCAAAACTTTGCAAAACAGATAAGAGACAATATGGAAGCTTCTCTGCTAAAAAACTTAGCAATCATGATCTAAATACATTAAACCAAGCTACAAATATATAGCAAAATATTATTAAACAAGCTGCAGATACCAATATATTCATAGCCTACTTGGCTCCCAAAGTCTTTCAAGCACACTTATTTAAAGCAACTCAATTACACCATGGCCTACAAGCTATAAACAAAGCAATTCGTTTTTTATATCAATTCAACTCCCAATCCTACCTACTAATAAGCTAGAAGATGTTAATCAAAAACTATGCCTAATAACCAAACTGACAAATATCAACACTACAGAAATTCAACCTGCTCACCTTAATATCTCAAATTACTGCACAACTCTAGAGCAACTAAAGCAAATATGACAAACTATCTTCCTTGCAAGATCAGCCAAAAACAATATACAAAAAAGAGACAGAATAAACTACTTTGTTGATCGAAGATATACAAACTTTACAACTAATACAACTGCAATAATCAACAGTATTCTGAAACGTAGCAAGAATCAAGTCATCTATCACAATATAGTCACACCAACACAAATCTACACTGAACTATACACTATAAAAAAGGCTATAGAAGACCACTTTCAACAATGGACTAAATACAACCCAAGTGATAACAACGAATGTAAACAATAGAAAAAATACTACAAATGAATAAACAATACACTATCTGGCATATTCAATGAACTGACAAACCCAATTATCACAAATGAAGTCACCATAGCAATTAGAGAATCCTCTACTAGCAAAACCACCAGACCATCCCTCCTATCAAACGAAATGCTCAAGAAACTGCCAAGTATAGCTACCAACTACCTAACTGATATGCTGAATCAATGCCTAGAACTAAACAATATCCCAAAAAGCTGAAAACATAGCCTCATTTAGCCTATCGCCAAAACAGCCTATAATAAGGTAATCTAAGCAAAACACAGCCAATTACCCTCATTGAGCACCCAAGAAAAATATTTACAAAATACTAACTAACCATTTAAATAAAATCTTAACATGATACCAAGCTTTCTTCCTAGCAAACAACGTAGCTCTACTACTTATCTCAACACTTATGACAATTCAACAACTTACTCAGATTCAAGAAAACTCAATACTTAATAGTAAAGAACTTTGGATTATATCTCAAGACATGTCGAAAGTATATAATACTGTTTATCTCCCACTTCTACGATTAGCTCTTGAAAAAATCAATCTACCAACCAAAATTATAAACACAATAACTAATCTTTTTTCCAATCGACAAAATCAAATCATAACAACAATTGGCAAAACAAATCATTATTACATTGAGGACAGAATTGATCAAGGAGAAATTATCTCCACTTTACTATAGTATATATATTATGACCTATTAATTCACAGAATAGCAACTGAAATATTAGGATATATCATGTCAACAACAACACCTAATAGATCTAACCACCACATACAAACTGCTATTATCGCCTACACGGATAACATCACCTGGATTGCATCCAACTAATCATAACTTGAAAAAACCCTAGAAATAGCCTTATCATTCTATAAATTCACAAGCATCACTATAAACCCAACAAAAGCTATCTTGATGTACAATAATTCTAGAAACACTACTCCAATATTATTTTATAACGTACAAATCCAAAATATCACCCCACAACAAACACTCAGATTTCTTGGCACATAAATATATACAAAAAACCCATAATCAAGATAATTACAAAAGAAATTAACAAAGATCTCAAAAAACTAACTCTGTCAAAAATCACAGACAAGCAAGCAATCTACATAATAAACACTGTAATACTCACTCAACTAAGATACCAAATTCAAAATATTAATATTCTATTATCCACATGTAAAAGAATTTAGCACAGTTATATAGGCATTGTAAAACAAAAAGCAGGCCTTGCAAAAGCAGTTTCAAACTTAATGCTACTGCACCTATACATATATGCTCTACAAAATATCACAGACCTACAACAAAATCTGCAAATGCAAATTCTGGATACTATTCTTCACACACCTGCCCCCAACTCCAATACAACATGTATATACTTACAAAACCTTCAAAACATGATATTGTCAATTACATCAATACTACAAACACCACCAATATTCTCATCAGCAGCTATAAAAACCTTCTTGGCACATATGATACTCACTCTCTACACACTAAACCTCAGCCTAAACCAATCTAACACCTGGCCTATACTAATAAAAAATCTAAAAACACCTATCAATACAATACTAAAGTATGTGCCATACCTACACCAACCAAAACATCTCTAAACAAGTATAGAATTATTGCTATTGAACAATTTCTTAATTACCAAAATGACCAATTCCTCTTCTGAACACAGTTTCATTATAATATCAACAAAATCTCTACTGAAAAAATTTTTAAATGGTTCACACAAATAACAAATACCATTGCTGATGCCCAAGCTCCTACAACTAAACTAACTACACCCAACCCATTTACATGGCAACAAGCCACAATAAGAAAGAACAAATGGGTTATTACTAAAGATAAATTGTTTGGCAAAATATCTACCTATAGCAATGGCACACTTTATATAAAACACTGGATTCTTGATCAAGCAATCTTACAACTACTCTCCTGCCTATCTTGTAAATACAAAGAAAATCCACACAAAACAAAAATCTGCATAATAAAAAGAAATATCAATAGGGTTGGGGGCACGGCAAATTTTTAAGGCATGGCTTAGAGAGCATGCCTTTGTGAAGAGCATGCCTCTCTATGCCCCAGGCATGCCCCTCTAGATATAAAAGGGATTCAATCAACTCACTGACAATTACCAACAAGTTTATTTCACCAAAGCTTATTTTACAGACAAAAGTAATTTTGGCCAATATCATTAGAGTTATTAAAAAAAACTTGTTAGTAAAATAAGCTTCAGTAACTAGACTATCAGTAAAATAAACTTGTCAGTGAATGATTGTCAATGAAATAATATAGATAATAAAAGTATATATATACTATAATAAGATATATTTATATTCTAATTAGTTATTTACTAAAATAGCCAATCATATATTAGCTATAGATCACATGACAGGGGCATGCCTTTTGGTTAAAGGGCATGTACCTAGGCATGCTCAGGGGCATGCCCCATGGGGCATGCCTCCAACCTCCATGCCCCCAACCCTAAATATCAAACATGTATACTCAACCTTAGTTGATACAAAAAAGAAATGGCATAGCTACAACTTAATGCTATACACCCAACCACTACACTCAACAACTCGACTTACATTATATCAATATATTCCTGCCAAATATATATTCTCACACAGAGTATCCCACATCTTTAGCAATATTCAAAACACAATATGGAATAAGTTCCTACAACTCACACTACAGAAAACCTACAAAGTCATTATTAACATAACAAACTACCAATAAAATCAATAATATACCCTATCGCAACAATCACTATCGATAATGAAGCACCACTTATTACAATAAAAAATAAAACTTGGCCCACACTACAAAAAATTGCACTTATCACAACCCTGATCTGCTTTATAATTATACCAAGTGAAACTACAATATACATCTACACAAACTCCAAATACCTCAAACACATAAATTTCAAACAAATTACCACATTTATTAATACCAAAAAATTATGAAAAGACAACTTTGCAACATATCTACAAAGTATAAACACCCTAACACTCATTAAGTTTACAACAATAAAAATAGAACCAATAATAGCAAAACCAAACACTATTCTACCACCAACCTCAACAGAATTCAGCCCATCAAAAATACTATCCAATACTTTTATGCCACACTTAGCCTCACACAACATATTACACCTAGTAAAAAGAACAATAAAAGATATACACAGAGCAAAAAGAATAAACTCATAGATATACCAGAAGTGCATCCACTTATGGTCGAACAATAACCTTATGATAAACTGGCAGCTAATCTACGATTGCACAAACTACAAAGACAAACCACTGGCTAGATCAACCTGTCTTGCAAAAGCAAAAATCAGATCCTTCAAAATCAAGTTACTTATTAATAAACTATCAACACTCCTCAATCTCTACAACAGACACCCTGACAAACATAAGATAGCAACATGTTTACGATGCCATAATAGTATAGAGGACTTGACACATTGGATAATATACAATAAAAATACAATAACAATCCAACAAATTATTCAAGATGTATTAAAGGAAATAGACCTACTGCAAAGCAACAACACTTACCAACACTTCACAACCAACTTTATAAACAACTATCTAAACAAAAGAATCCCGATTGGAGTTATAACTAAGAAAACATTATTTCTAATAAGTCAAAACTCATCCACAACTAACAATACAACACAACTTCATCACCTAATAATAAAGAGAATTTATGACCAGATATGGATTCTATCACGAATAAGCATATATAACAATGACAATGTTACTCCAACACCATTTGCACAAAACAATTGGAGTTTAAATCAAGCACAAACAAATGACAACAACACTAATAACAATACACATAATACACTCACAAAACAGCTAAATTACAATAGATGGTTAAACAAGTACATAGAAAATAACCACTCTCCTATCTAAATAAATAACATAGCCTAGAGGTCATGACCTATCTAGCTAAAATTTAGGTCTGAAGTAAATTAATAAATAGCTATAGCTCTATTCTCCCTTCTACAAAAAGATTAATATATCATTTACAAGAAATTGTAAATCATATATTTATACGAAATAAAGAAATGAGGAAAAGACCTCTTTTACAAAAAAAAAATAAAAATCTTACTAACTATAACCAGTAGTGATCATCACCAGGGTGTTTATATTTCAAAAAATGTAAGTAAACTGGATCGGGTATCCTAAGTAAAAATGTTCAGAACCCCCAAAAACTTCATAAAAACTAAATTTAGGATTTTATATTAGCTCTATATTATTTTATATAAAAAAAATAATTCTCTAATTCCTAACCCTAACCCTAAATATATCTAGAGGTAGTGATGATCGTTATTTTTTTGGACAACTTGTTTTTTGGAAGTTTGTGATTTGTCCGGGTTTTGCCAACAAGTATAGTTACACGGATTTAAATTCCGGATTTTTAATTCAAATTTTTTATACAAACAAGGTAACATGCCTGAATTCAGTTCGCCAATTAAAATATCTTATTTTATTAATTCGGCATCGGATTAAAATTACAGTATATAAGTAAAAACAAAATATTTTAATTAGAGTCAAAAATCTCAGAATTAGAAAGTGCCAAGCGATGGATTTCCAAGTCCATCTTCTATATATTTAAATATACGAATCCGGATTAATTTTATGGTTACGGATGGATAAAAGTATCTGCCCGATCTAGTCATACGGATCACGGAATATTACACAGCATTTAAAAAATGTCCGTGTCCTGTTTCCGCCTGTTTCACGTGATACCTGTTAAATTCGAACCAGTCATAGACCAGATCAGAACGTTAGATTTACCGTAACGGTAACTGCCTTTGAAAAATCATAAGAGATTCGTTGTAAGATAAATATTAATCAATAAGAAAATTAAGTGGACTGCTCTCAATTGAGTTTCAGATTCAATTATGTTGTTGCGACGGAGACTTTTACAGAAATCATTAGTGATTTCTTGTCTATTTTCAATTATTGTTCTTGATATGCTTGTGAATGCAGAATCTGACAAAAGTCCAGGATCAATCCCTGAAATAGATTTAAACGACGCAACTAGAAAGTCAAAATTCCCTCTTACTGAGGCTGAAGGCTCAAAACCTTTCCTTTTTAGCACTCTTATGATTATAGTATCAGAAATAGGCGACAAGACATTCTTTATTGCTGCTATAATGGCAATGAAAAATGCCAGGCTTTTAGTTTTTTCGGCAGCTTTTAGTGCTTTAGCACTCATGTCAATCCTTTCTGCAGCTTTAGGTCATGCAGTTCCAAACTTGATTCCACGTACATATACCAATTATTTAGCTTCATTTTTATTTTTATTTTTTGGAATAAAAATGGCATTTGAGAGTGTACAAATGTCGGATGAGGAGGCTAAGAATGAATTGGAGGAAGTTTCAGCAGAATTGAAAGAAAAAGAAGAAATTGAACTTATAGAAGCTACAGAGGCTGGTGGTATACAGGACGAAACTGCTCCAGTAACATTTGTAGAAGGATTAATTAATTTATGTCAATTTTTATTTTCACCCATTTTCGTCCAAACATTTGTACTCACGTTCCTGGCAGAGTGGGGCGATAGATCACAAATTGCAACAATTGCTTTGGCTGCTGCACAGGTAATAATTTTAATTTTCAAATATCTTTTCAAGGGAAACAGGCATCTCAATTATTTACAAACTCTAATAAATTAGGATATGTATTGGGTAACTTTGGGTACGATAACTGGTCATTGTTTATGTACTGGTCTCGCTGTTATTGGAGGTAGGTTCATGGCTGCAAAGATCTCCATAAAAAAAGGTAAATTTTAATCTTAGAATACTATCGATGGTTAAGTTGATTAAGTTTTAATTTCCCAATCTAATGCTATATTTTCATTCTTAATATTTTAAAGTTACTATGCTAGGAGCTATTCTTTTTATCTCATTTTCATTAGTGTATTTATATGAAAGTATATATGATGATTCATAGGATCGGTTATGAGGCTGGACATTCTTAGTTTAACATTCTTTAATTTTATAATGGTATTTTATATGTTTCATTACTATATTACATATCAAGTTTAGATTTGAATGCGTGTTTCATGGAGTAAAAAATGGAATAGGTATTTTTTTTATTATAACATTGTATGGACATTTATTTGGGTGATGTGCAAGAGTCGTGTGGATATTATATATATATACATTTATACATATAGTCTATATAAATTTAAAAAATTTGTGAAAAAGATAATAAAAAAAAGAAAAAAATGCCTTACTTTTGGCAAGTTACGTAAATTTGATTACTCACGACGCAGTTATCAGACATGAGAATAATATAATTAGATAGATTTATAAATAGATAAAGTGTATTAAGCGGGACTCTGAATAAACTAACAGGGGTTATCATCCATTTTCTTGAGTTTTGATTGTTAACTAATTAAGTTTTCAGTTTAAAAAGATTTGATTAGTATTAGCCACTTTCACACATAACCTTTTTATCATAAATATTGTTCGGGATTCTTATTAGGCATGTTAAAATTAGTATCAAATCAAAGTGCAGAACGAAATATTACAAATGATCAATTATATATTTTCTATACAGAGCTCATAGAAGGAAATATAACACTTATATTAAACGTATCATAGCGACAGTTATTGCCTCTATTAATCATTAATTATTGAAATTATTCATGAAACAGTGTAATGTGTATAGAATGAATATACAATATATGGATTATCTATATCAAAAATACCCCATCTAACCTTTTTTAAAACCTTGAACGCCCTGTTTACCCTTTCCAGTTAAATAACCCTGTTTCTTCCATCTATTCAATCTTTTCTCCGTGATCTTTTCCCATTCCAACTTTTTCTTTTGATTCTTACTCATAATTACATCTTTGTCTGAATCACCATCTCCCGTAAAATAAGCTTTTAAACCTTCAGTCGATACGTCATCTAACGTATACCTACCATACTTACCATTTCTATATTGTTTAATGAAAAACATTGCAGATTTATTTAAATCATATTCACCATATTTTTGTAAT
>CAJVPU010001684.1:0-12220 GCA_910591775.1 Dentiscutata heterogama | reverse complement strand
CAAATAGGGTGTGATTATAAAAAGGTTTTTATATGATGTGATTATATGGGAGGCGATTATAAAGAGGGAAGACTGTACATCAATAACAAACATAATAATTATAAAAATAATATAGTTAATATTGTACCTTCTTTTGCTGAACTAGAAATTGAAGAATATAATGAAAATGATAAAGTTATTTGCCAAAATGTTTAAGAATTATGGGAGTTTTAGCAAAAAAAAAATATTAACTTGTAGAAAAAGCAAAAAAAAAACAAGTCTTGCTTTGAAAAAATTAGATTTTGACAATTTTTTAAAAGACAAGAAGAGTATTGAAATATGTCTCATAATATTTTAGATACCTGGATTCAAGAACAGCTTGCATCATTTGCATATCAAAAAATGGACAATTCTGAAATGCAAAACCATATTAAATATCAATATTGTTATAATAGTCAACATATTATATGCTTATCTACCTATTTAATACTAGTTAGAATTTCTTCATCTCAACTTGATAGAATTAAAGCATATATTAAAAACCATGGAATGGTTAAAATAGTTTATGATAATGCAAGCTGTAATTCAAATTGATCAGATCATGCTATAATTAATGATTAAATAAAGCAAGAAATTAGTAACTATCTTGCTAATCTTTATAGATTTTTTTCACCTAGCCAAAATTTGTGAAACCTTTTAACACCCATTATTTCACTTTCTAAAGACAAAGCATATACTAGTATATATAAAAAATATGTAACTAATATTAAATCTAATAAAAATGAAAACTATAAAATTTTAGCCTACAGATTGTTTTATCGAATTTGAAAAGAAGTTGCATCTTATATTTAGTTTATAACTCAAGTATCAGATTTATATAATAAATATAAACAACTTCATGCCAAAATTCGAATCACTAATAATATTGAAAATAAACAAAAGTTTCAAGATAAATATGATCTTTATTATATAGCTATAGCAGTTGAATATCAGCATTATAATGAAAATATTAATATTAGTAAACAACCAACATCTAATATAGAATATATCTGTTATAACTAGGCTCAAAATATTTCAATTCCTTATTTACCATGACAGCCTAGAGGTTTATTTTTTAAATCATTATTTAATGTTCATATTTTTGAAGTTGCTAACACTAGCTTAGAACTAATAATACAAAGAAATTATTTAATTGGTGAATATTAATTGCCAATAAAAACACCTAAAGATGCCAATACAGTAGTTTACTTAACTGGAATCTAACACAAAAGCATCTAAAGGTTATATGTGATAATTGTGAAGGCTAGAATAAAAATAATCTTACGCTTTGGTTTTATTCATGGCTTACTATGATTAAATGCTTTGATATAGTCAAACTTAATTTCATGGTTCCTGGTCACTCCAAGTTTATTTGCGATTCGTATTTTAAAATTATTAAATTCAAATATTATAAGCATGATATCGTGATTATAGACCATGTTGAAACAATTGTCAATTAATCAAAAAAAGACAAAAGTGATATAGCAGTTAGATATGATAAAAATAGTTAAGTAAAATAGAATTATTACGATTTTGAAACTTTTCTTTTACTTTAATTTATTAAATATGATAATATATAGGCATTTCGGTATTTTTATTTTTATTATAACAAGCCTGAAAAGGTTTTTATGTTGTTAGAGTCTAATAGTTTTAGAACTGAAGCCAAGATTCGAAATAATATTTCTTTTAATTTATACAATCTTTTAGACACAATTCTTTTAAAACCTTTGTCTTTAAAATGTTAAGCATATTTATTAAAGAGATTCATCTATATGTACATGATCCTTACAAAGACGAATTGTGTTTTGCTCAAAATGAGCATGATAGTAAAGAATATTAAACTTTAACTTTCTCACTGTTGTATAATGATATATATATAGATCACCTTTAAATCTAAATTTAGAATATAATCCTGGATTAAATAAAAAAACTGTACACAAAATTGTACCAAATTATAATATACTAATAAGTATCCAAACTTTTACTACGAATAAAGTGCATACTTGGAAATATAATCTACTAAAAATCTCAATTTCTGTTAGAACCTTTATAAGCTCTGATTTGATAAACAACAACCCATATATTTATTTTATATTTGTAAAATTAAGAAAAATATACTTGATTTTGAATTTTTGATCAAACTTTTTAAAATTAAAAATATTTTTCTTAAAATTTACAATTATAATATAAAAATATGCCAATATAGTGTAGTTTTATATGTAGAACAAGTTTACTTAGAACATGAAGATATAATTAATTAATAAAATTTAAAGTTTATTATATTTTTTATAATTTATTAATAAAATTATGCAAAATATTATTGATTTTAAATTTTTACTAAGTAAATCTCTCTTTAACTTCTAATCAAAGTTGTAGAGAAGTGTTTTGCAATTAAAATAGTAGTTAAAACATTAAAATTAGTCTAGTAGATTATGATATATGAGTATTTTTGTTTTAACGGCTATTTGTTTTTTCTTTATTTATATAAAAAAAAAAATATAGTCATAAGAACTAAAATACTTATATTTTACAATATACTAGGCTAATTTTAACATTTTAGCTATTATTTTGATCACAAAATATTCTTCTACAACCTTTCATAGAAGTTAAAAATAAGTTTACTTAATAAAGAAAAAAGATTTCTTTAAAAAATTTTAAACTTGAAAATTCTAGAGACAAAAAACTTTTTACTATATTTTGTCACTAAACTGCTACTAAACCTAAATATGTTCATGAACTTTGAACTGAACCTAAATGAACCAAAATTTTAAATTTAGGTACAGTTCAGGTTCATAAATTCAAAGTTTAGTTTAGGTTTAGGTTCAATGATCTGCAAAATTTGTAGTTTATATTTAGATTTAGTTTAGATTTATTGAATTTGAAATAAACTAAACTGAAACTAGAAATATTATTGCAATATAATTAGAGCTTAGAGCAAATATATCTAATAATAAAAATAAAAAATAATTAAATAGAAAAATTTTTTTATATATTACAATTAGAGTTGTTAATGGAGTGATATACTCCAGAGCAGCTCTGAAGTAAGCCCAACCCAAGTTGAAGTAAGATAAAAATATGCTAAAGTGAAGCTGGAGTAAACTGGAGCAGCTTTAAGCAAAACTGGAGTGGCCCAAGCCAAGTTGAAGTGAGTAAAAGAATAGCTCAACCCAACCTACTCTAACCCAACCCATTAACAACCCTAATTACAATAGTGCTGCTATAAAAAATAAACAAAAATAATGCAGTATATTAATTAAAATAAAGCTCATACTTGTAAAAAAATTCTATTTATTATTTTTTAAAAAAAATTTTATTGAAGAAAATAATACTATTTATAAATATAATAAAAAAAAAATTAAAAATTTATCTTAAATTATATAAAATAATACAATCTAACTTTTTTTTTTTTTTTTTTTTTTTTTTTTTTTTTAAGTGAGGTCTTTTTCTCAGTTCCTTTATTATCCATTATGCAAATTTTACATAGTAAGTTTACATAATTGTTTTAGGAAAGTGGAAATGGAGCTACTTTACTCTAGACCTAAACCTTAGCTAGGTAGGTTAAAAATCTCTAGTTTACAAATCTAATATAAGTTGTAGATTTGTGTTATATTTTTTATATTGTTCGACCCATAGTATAAATCTGTTACTTTTGTAAATTGTCAATTGGTATGACTAGTCTTGATTGTTTTCTTGTGGGCTATAGCTCGATGCAGGTGTTGTGTGTGTTAAGATATAGCTAGGTATTCAGATTTTCTTATGAATTTCTTTCATAATAAGGTGGTGAAATTCAGAGATGAGGTTTATTGCTATTGGTTGATATCTAATAGGGAGGATAGTGTCTTGTGTTATTACTCTGATGGGTATTTGGTTGGTTATATAGGTTTGCCAAAATGCTTGTGCAAATTTGTTAATATCTATTATAGTTAGATTCTTAGTATTACAGAATTAGTTAGTAATTTCTAGAATAATATCACAAAGGTTAGTTGTGTTTGTAGTACAAGTAAGCTAATGGGTGTCATTTTCAGGTAAGTTGTAACAATGTCTACAGATAGAGGATCTGTATTTGTGTAGATAGCATATGTGTAGATTTAGTAAGTTAGGTAGTTCTTGTATAATTAGCTTGGATTTGAAGTTTTTTATTTTTGATTTTGATAGATTTGTTGATTGATGTATAGGTTTGTTCTCAAATTGTAAATATTGGAAGGTAGTTAGCTATTTAATTGTTGGATTGTAATGAAGCCAGGATTGGGTGTGGTTTTGGTTGAACCAACTTTTGATATTGATAGCAGTATGAATTTTCTTTACTAAGATTTTTATATGATCTGACACGAGTATATTATCATATTTTGAAAGGTAAATATTATTAATGATAGATGAGGGGTTGATCTCAATATTGGTGGTAGTATCTATTGGTTGTATTCTGTATAAGAGCTTAGTTTTGGTAGTTTGTATAGTTAGGTATTTTGTGAGGATTGATGCTTGAATAGCAATTAGTAGTAAAGAGTTTGGTTGTTGGTGGATATTGTTTGTAGCTTTAGCAGTAAGTCTGTTAACAGTAGTATTGTGTTTTGGATAATTGTTAAATTAGTAATGAGATCTATTTTTGTATCAGTTGGTGCAATTGAAGCCAAAGTGTATAGTGTTGTTAAGGTGATTTTTTGCAGACTAGGCCAAGTTAGATTTTGCATTATCAGTTTGCAGGTGTGGTACTTGAATGATAGTGTTGCTGATGGTTTTCTTTAATTAGAGATTATTTGGATAAAGATTATGATTTTGGCATTGAATCTTTTTTGGTTGGGGAATTATAAGTATGTTGTCCAGATTTTTTTTCAATATTGATGAAAGTGCATAATAGTTGGTAGAAGTATTGGTGATTGTATGATATAAATTTGCTTGGGTTAGTAGGTTTGATTGGTGGGCTAGAGGTTGGAGTTTTGTCTCTATATTTCCATACCAAATGTGTTTTGAGTTTACTTAGATTTGGTATACTGCATTTTTGGGTAACCAGAAGAAGCATTTTGAGTTATTAGTTGAAGGGTTATAGAAGCTACAGTGCTAGCAGCGAGTGAGTTAGTTATTAGTATAGTTAATGTTCTAGTGTATGACTTTGTACAGGTTTTCTTTGGTAGATGATATCTTGCCGAAGGTATTGTTGTGGGCTATAATCCATTAGTAGTTTGCTGTTGCATTGGTCCATATGTATAGGTTGGGTTATATAAGTATTAGTAATAGCAAGGCTATTTCTTTGAAGGTACTAGCAATGAGATTAAACAATTTAGAGCTATATTCTCTTGGTATTTTTTGGATATTGTGATAGAAGTGGTTCTAGCTAAGTGTGCTTGAGTTGTCAAAATTCGTAAATTGTTCGATATCTCAAATTTTGTACCAGTTGAGTTGTTGCTTAATTTTTTAATAAAGAGATAATAGGGTTAATTGAGTGTTTAGGTGATTCTAAAGGGATTGGGTATAGATTAGCGGGATGAGAAAATTGGATATTGAGTTTGTAAATATTGTTGATAAGGTGTGCAGTAAAGGTTTTGAATTCTTTGTGTGTAAATTGTGGTAGGTTAGTTAAGATTGAGCAGTTGGTATAGATATTATTTTGTAATTGTTGTAGGTATAACTGAAATGTTAGTACTCAGATTGTTGAATTGAGGAGGTTGTTTAGAATTAATATGTGATGTGATTGTTGAAGTTGTTCTCGGTATATCAAGCTATATATTTGGAGATGGAAGAAAATTAAGTTTGGCATGCTTCGGGTAAACAAGGCTTTTTGTTTCACAATATTAGTGTATTACTGTGCTATATATTGATAATTAGTAGATATAAAGTAGTTGTTTGATAGCCAATATTTTAGTCTTGCCATTAGGATAGAATTGATTATGTAAATCAAATTACTTGCTTTTCTGTAATTTTAGCATAATGGTAGTAGGTTGTAGATTGGTTGGCCTTGAAAGGTAATAGGTGTTGTGTCTTTGTGATTGTTATGGAATAGTATAGATTTGTGAGGATTGATTGCGATTTTTGCTATTTCATAGAAGGATGATGTGGTTGTGAGTATTTGTTGTAGGTTGATATGGTTTGATAAGATCCAGGTTGTATTATCTATATAGGCAATAACTAATATTGAGGCTGATAGATGAGAGTTCGGTTTGTGAGATTTTATAGTTAGTTCATATCCAGAAGATTCTGTTGAGATACATTGTATTAGGGGGTCATAGAAGATATGCTATAAAATAGAGGAGATGGTTTCTCCTTGGTCGATGCTGTCTTTGACTTTGTAGGCATGTGTTTTTCCAAGAGAGGTGATAAGTTGGTTGTGATGATTGAGTAAGATGTTGGATATCAGGTTGATGAATTGTTGAGGTGCTCTGATATAAGTTAGAGCTTGTTGGAGAAGAGAAATATAAACTGTATCATAAGCTTTAGATGTATCTTGTGATAAGATCCAAAGTTCTTTGTTATTAACATAAACATCCTCTTGTAGATATATAATTTTTTGAATGAATTGTGCTATGAATGTCAGGGGTAGTGCTATATTGTTAGCAGGTTGTATTTAGTTAGAATTGTGCTTAGACGATTAGTTAGGATTTTTGTAAAGATCTTCCAAGAGTGTTCAATCAGGATGATTGAGCAGGTTAGGCTTAGATCTCTGCTTTGGTAATCTTTCTTTGATATTGGCCAAACTAGGCCTTTGTGCTAGATATTAGATATTGCTTGTAGACTAATATAGGCATTAAGTATTTTTGCAAGTGTTTTGATTGCAGTAAGTAGTAGCTTTTTTAGCATTTCATTGGAGACTAGAGATGGGTCTGTGGCCTTATTGGTGGGTGAAGCACTAATTGTTTCTTGGATCTCTTGTAGAGTTATAGTGATAAGTAGACTATTGTAGGTTGTGGGAGTGATCATGTTGAGGGGTTTGTAGTAGAGTGCCTATTGTGGCCATATGCTTTGATTGTAGAGATTATTTTTGGTTCAATTGCTAAAGTGTTGTGCTGTAGCTTCTTTAATATCAGTAGGTGAGGTAAGTAGGCTGTTATTTGTTGTAATATTAAAGAAGGTCATAGGGGTGAAGATGTACTTGAGAATGCTATTGATCATTTTAGACATGTTGTCTTGGAAGTTGGCATATCGCTGGTTAATATATGATTGGATTGTTCATATTTTTGGCTATTGTTTTTGGTATTGCATGCCATATAAAGAGTCTTTCTAAGTGATTTGAGTTGAGAAATAGTTTGTAGATATGAATAGGGTTCCAAATTGTCTGGTTAGAGTAAATTGCAATTGAACTGAGTGAGTAGATCTATTTTAGTAAGCAAGTGGTTAATGCGGTTCACTGTGTATACTAGGTAGTAAGAAATAATATAGTTAGTTATAATAAGAATACAGTTTGCTAATTTCAGTGCTTGGTATAAGATAGTGGCTTTGAAAGTATGGGCATGAAATACACGCAAGGCAGTAAAGATGTGTAGTATAAATTTATCAGCTGCTTGTTTGATTATATTATTTAAATTGTTAAATGCTTTGTTTAGTCTGTTATGAGCTAGTTGAAGAATGGTGATACCTTTAGGTGAGCTAAAATAAATGCTGCATATTGATCCCAATCTTCTTGTGCTATTCGAGCATAGTTGTATATTTTCCAGTACTGTTTTTTGTAGCATGGGGTTTTGTATATTGGGGTTGTATACCAGGTGTACTAATAATTTGGTGATCACTATTGGTTGAGTTGGAAAGGTCAATTAGATTAGAGGTAGAAAAGGTTAGTGCAATCTTTGATGAGATCTAGATATCATTAATTTGGCTAGAAGATTCGTTTTTTTTCCATGTTAGTGTAGTTATATCATGGAGTTGTAGAAGGCTAATAAGTCCTATACTGGTAAGATACTAGAGGAGAAGCATTTGTTTGTGGAAATTGGTTCTGTTAGTATTGTTATTAAAATCTCTGGCAATTATTATATTCATATTTCAGAAGCGGCTATTGCTTATCCAAGATATAATTTTTTGTTGTGCTATATAGGCAAGGGTTGATATAGTAGATAGTAAGTATGTTGCAATTAGTCGAGTTTTATTGTTTTCAGGTATGGTGTTTATTTTGTAGATATAGAGTTGTAGTTTAGGTTTAAGCATAATAGCTACTTTTTTTGATGATTCTCTAATGTTTGCAACTACTGTGTTACAATTGGATGTATAGAGATGTATAGAGAGTTGGTTAGTTGTATATTGCTTGTAGTGGAGGCTAGTAGTTTTGTTTCAGTCATAAATGCAATATGTGTATTGTGTTGGTGGTATTTCTTGAGCCATAGCTGAAGTTTGAGATCTTGATTGATGCCTTGTATATTGTGGTTAAAGATATTAAGAGAAATTAATAATGATATGTTGGTGTTTGTACTAGGGTTGAGTAGAGGAGTAGTGTTTTGGTTTGGTTGGTTAGTTGTAGATATTACTACTGACTGTGAGTTAGTGATAGTTGGGGGTGCATTGTTCATATTAAATCCATTGATTGGTCAGATGAGGGATTTTTAGAGATTAAAATTTAAGTAGGGTAGTATGAGATTGTAATTTTGTTAAAGATATTGTAGAAGACATAGTTATCAAAAATAGGCTATTCAGGTTCTGGTAGATCTGGTAGGTTAAGTAAGTAGTTTGACACTAGGTTGAAATAGAAATGCTCCTTTGGTTTATTTATATTTTTAGTTACAGTGAGGTAGTTTTGGCATAGGAGGGTTGAGGTAAGTGTGGGTTGATTTGTTTTAGTTGTTGATTTAGTTTTTCTAGATTTTGTGATAGTATTGGTCTATCCCGGTGTTTTCTTATACCTGTTTTGCATTGGATGCTTATCTAGCTAGAAGGTATCTTGGTAAAGTAGTAGTAGTTTTTCAGTTCTTGAGCAATGTCTACAAGTTGCTTGGATGAGGTGATAGGAGTTGTAAGATTTATTTAAGTAATTAGAAGTGGGTTGGTGGGTAGTTCTGGTTTGTTAGTGGGATTAACGAGTAGGTATTTCTTGAGTAGAGAAAGGTTGAAGTTATATTTTCCTTGAATTTTGGCTAGGAATCTTTTTGGGAGAGGTTTGTCTAGTATTGGATAAGTGTAAGTATGTTTAGTTTTAATTGTATTGGGGTCTGGAGGCAAGCAGGGGAGTCTGATAATATAATCATTGAGAAGTTTTTTGAAGCCATAGTGTGGCTGAAGGATGTCTGCAAATTTCTTGATATCCTCTGTATCTTTTGGTCTGTATAGAAACAGGTAGCAGAGGTTATGAGGTAATTGTTGTAGTAAGAGTGGTAGTGGTAGTTTTGGGTTAGGTAATTGAAAGTAGTTAGGTGGTATTTTGTTGACATTGTAAATTCATTCTAGTTTTTTATGATATTTTGATAAGTAAGGGAGTGCTGAGTGGTCAGAAATGGGGAACAAGTCTTTAATAGTAGAGTAAAGTTTAGCTAGATTGTTAGGAAGTTCTAGTCTTGCTTCTGAGAAGTACTCATTGGGTAATTTTTTAAATTTGTATATTTTTCGTAGAGCTACTATAATTACATGTGTGTGTTTTGTTTCTTTGATAGGTAGTTTGAAAGGTAGGTCAAATATGATATCACTGGAGATTTCTTTAAGCGTGGCTGGGAGGAGGTTGAGATACTATGTATTTACTGTTTATATAAGTTTTCAAAGGTTCTTGAAGCTTGTGGATATGTTAATTTTAGCAAAATTGAAGCAGTAGTAAATTTTTAGTACAATATTATATAGGTTGGTCTTTACGAAGTTGATATTGGTAATGTAATCAATTGCTAGTTTAATCTTTAGTTTTTGTATGATTTGGTTTTGATTATTTTTATTAATGAATTGAGTGTTGTGTTGACGGTTATATTTTTTAAGAGCCATGTTATATAGAGTTTCGAATTTCTTCTAGTAAGGTGATTTGTTTATTACAAGTAAATAATTTAAAAAAGGCTGTGTCAAAGTAGTTAAATTTAACTTGTATTGCAGTGGGTAGGTTTAAACAGATAGGTTGTCTAGTGGCTTTGTGGCTAAGAAAGGTATGTAACTAGGTTGCATCTTTAAGTACTTCGAGTATTGTTTTGGTATTCTGCTAGTTTACATTGAAGGGTTGGTTTTGGCTTGCTATTATTTGGGCAACTTGGGTGCTCCAGAGTATAGAAGGTTTGATGGTGGAGTTTTTTTTAAGAGCGATTGGATTGAAGTGCTTGGCTATAAGTGCAAAGTGGGGTTAATAGTGGCCAGATAGTTGGTTTGGTATGCAATATCTCATAAGAGTAGTTCCAATCTGGTATGGATTTTAGGTTTTGTTTTAGGCTGGGTATGTGTGGGGTGCTGTTTCTGAAACAGGTATATTTTGATTAAGTGGTAGGAATATTTCCATTTGGTTAGAGTTCACTGGTGTGGGGTCTAACAAATCTGGGTTTGTTGTTTTGTTGTTTGAAATAGATAATATCATGTGATCATTGTTGTGTTGTGGGTGATCAGCAGATGGGAGTGAGCTGTTTCACCCACTTTTTGATTGAGTATATGGTATTAGACAAGGATTAGTATGTCGAGCTTTGGAAGAACTATTTCTTTTTGTTGTACTAGGTGTTGGTGGTGGAGTTGTTGCAGATGAGTTTTCTGGATCGTGGGTTGTATCTGTTTGGGTAGTACCAAAGAGTGTTTCAGAAACTAATTGAAGGATAGATTTCCTCTGTGACATCATATTGGATGACTCTACAAGAAGTAAAGAGGGTGTATTGTAGACTTCATCAGTTTCTTCTAAGTTCTCTATTTTGTTTACTGAGTTGTTTCTCATGAATATAACTTGTGCTAAACAGTAAATATAATATCTAATACTTAGGTTTATAAAACTTTATTTGCTTGTTTGTTTATTTTTTAATTTTACTAATGATTTGCAGATTTATGAGAAAGAGTTGTCTTTACAATCTAACTTTTTTTTTTGCTTCATTATTTATAATTGCTACTATATTCTTTCTACTATTATTTAGAAAAAAATGTATATTATTATTTAAGAGAGTATAAAAATTTAAAAACTTTAGTAATACATTCTTTTTACTTTACCCATATTAAATTATATAACACTTTAGCAAAAAGTATTAGTTACAAGTATCAAATAGTCTTAGATTAAAATGAAAAAATAGACAATAACAACATACAAAAGTATAAAAAGTATAGAAAGTACAATATGAAAAATACAAGAAGTATATATAGTTCAAAAAATATAAAAAATACTGTTTAGAAAGTACAGAAAGTTTAGTTTAATAACTGTATTATACAAACTATTTTTTTATATTTTATATACATCTAATCTACTATATAAAAAAAAATTTATCCTGATTATAGTCTATCCTTTTATATAATTTTTAATTAATGTAATTATTTTATTAGTATAATCAAATATTTATGATATTAATGATATTTACAAAAAAAATCTTTATAGATTATTTTCAACTATTTTAAAAACAGTGATAAATTAATAAAGTCTTAAATTTATTTTAATTTAATTTTATTATGTTGTATTAGATAAAAAATTTTAATATATATAGCCTTTTTTTTACAAAATATAGTCGCATCCTCCTAAATGCAAGTACTATGTAAAACCTCTCTAAATGCATGATCTAGGTTGGCCCAACTTATAAGAGTCCTATATATTTTACTCTCTATAAATGCAAACACTCTCTAAGTGCAAAATTTTAATTTTTTTTACTATGGTCCTGACGGAATACACTTAAAGAGATATAACTGTATTCAAAAATTTTTGGTAAATAATAATTAAAAATTTTTATTTTAATTAGATTAAACTTTTAAAAAAAATTTTACTATAAAAAAGAAGGTTTAATTTTATTTTTTAAATTTTAATTAATAATTATTAAATAAAACTTTTCTATTTTTTCAAAAAGATATATTTAATATTTATATACATCTCAAACAGAATTGTTGGTTTACTATAATTTTTAAATTTTTTTTAGCAAACTATTTGGTAAATTATAGTAAATTTACTCTTAGTTATTCTTAAAAGGGTCTGTATAATATAAAATTATATAATTTGATGATAAAAAAAATTTTTTTTGACCAATCAAACTATATAGACAGACTTAACCTTAAGTATATAAAGATAAATTTACTATCCCTTAAACTGTATTCCAGGCAAATTTGCCTGGAATTTTAAAAAGTATTTATAATTTTTTAAATAAAATTAAAA
>CAJVPU010001683.1:0-12223 GCA_910591775.1 Dentiscutata heterogama | reverse complement strand
AAAATTTAAAGAAAAATTTTATAGTAAAAATTTTTAAAACAAGAGCTTTAAATTTTTATTACTCTAAAGATTTCTAGTAAAATTAAAAAAATTTCATAATAAAACTTATAGAATATATTTTAAATAAAATATTGTATATATAAAATATATCTCATATTATTAATAATTTTTAATTTTATTTAAAAAATTATTAATACTTTTCAAAATTCCAGGAAAATTTGCCTGGAAAACAGTTTAAAGAATAATATATATTTTGTAAATTATCAAAATATTTTGAAATATTAGTTCAATATACTCTTGGTATAATCCAGGTTATATATTTACTAATCCAGCTTTTTTTTACATTATTCTAATAAACCTCAAATTATTTCCAAAATTTTTACAATATTTCAAATATTTTATCTAAAAAAATTTTGAAATAAATTGCGAAAAATTGTGAAATATTTTGCGAATTATTTTAATTTTAATTTTTCAAAAGTTTTCAAAAAATTTTGCGAAATATTGCAAAATTTTGTGCTAAATATTTCAAAATTTTGATTTTTTAAAAGTTTTTAAAATATTTTGCACAATATTGCATAGTTTTTGCATTTCACAAAATCTTGTGCAATATTTCATATATACAAATTTGCTAATATGATTATAACAAAGATACAACTAATAAAAAAAAAACTCTTTTCTATAAATCTGTAAATTATAGTAAAAACAAAAAACAAGCAAATTTGAGTACTGTTTACAAATTAATTATAAAGAAAATCTAGTATACTATAGTTTTCAATACTTTAGCTTTGCAAATTAGTATCTATATATACTATAGATAAGTAAGACACAACTCGTATTACTTACGACTCTCTCACTACTCTTGAACAACTCCTATGAGAGTTCTCTAACACTATGGCCTAATGGAAATCCATTCTCCAGTTGGTATCTAAATTAATCTTTGGTATATCATCATCTAATAAACCAATACATGATTCAGAAAACCCTCTGGTTACCACCCCACTATTACACCTACTTCAAAAAAAACTAGTAACAACCCCAAACCTCACCATCTCACTCACCACAACCTTATCTTAGAGAAAAAAGTGGGCAAAACAGCTCATCCCCATTTGCAGATCACACCAGACCAGACGATTATCATATGATATATTTCTATGATTACACAACAACAAACCCAAACACAATGGTTACCGATCCAGGTACTGCAACCTCTATAAAAATTTTCTCACACCTAAATCAAAACACACCTATACTAGAAAACAATGTACTGAACCAAGCACTAGCTCCCGATCACAATACTCCAGCTCCTATAGACTGTGAGAATAATATAGAAGATAGCCAGAACCAGCACTCTGGAGCTATCCAGAAAACATTGAACCCTAGCTCACCATCTGTCCAACCTCTAAGTTGTATAGCCAAGCACTACATCACACCACCACAGACCTAAAGGACCTACCTGTCGACCCATCTTTCTTATAGAGCCACTCAGTAGTATATACTATTGCCAATAGATACCAAGCATTTGATACCCAAACATAGAACATAGACACAATTGCTGAAGTACTCGAAGATGAAACCAAATTAGTAGAATTTCTAAAATACAAGTTCACATCCCAACCTACCTGCTTTAACCTACTAACAGCAATCAATACCAAATTTAACTACTTCAATACCACCTTTTTTAAATCTTTTACTCAAGATAAATTGACTATATCACCACACCAGAATAAATATGACTCACTTTTTAACATAGCTTTCAAAAAATATAAACACTAGTATATAACACAGTTTATAAACAAGCACAACCACAATCAAATACAAGAGAAACTTAGAATAAAACTAGCTATTGATTATATCACTAATATTGACTTTGCAAAAACAAACCCACATGACATTACTTGTAAAATCCACTACTGCACCAATTTCACACATATAAACTTACCAACAGCCTTTGAAGATACTTGTCGGCTAATTCATTTAGCATTACCCGAAACACTTACTCCACTCTTCCCAATACTATCAGAAATTCTTCAAGATATTTAGATTATCTTACCTTTCACACTACCAATTAGTAATCATAAACAAACCAAAGGCATTATTGCTGCTTTGCACAAAGTATACATATTCAAGGAACTTCTGGACAGTTATTTTGAAGAACCACTTATACTACTCCCAGACAACTTAGCAGAATTACAAACTATACTGCCCTTCCCCATCTATCTTATTATTGCAGAAAACTTGTAGCAATCTACAAGATTGAAGAAATCCCACCTTTCTACTTCAACTTACCGGCATCTAAACCACCTCTCCCAACATCTCTACAACAGCTACTGCACAATTTAAGAAGGATTTTCCTATATAAACCTAATAATCAATATGACATCAAGTACTTCACAGATCTTTTCTGACCCCACTATAGTTTTAAGCATTTGCCAATAACTATATTGCACAGAAACCTAAACTACCAGCTGAACCAACCTCAATTAAAACCAAAGTCAACTACACCTTTCCTATTAAGGACTATGAAATATCAAAAAACTTTTTAGCAGAAATAGACAACCTCTACAAATTTACTCTTTCTCTCCTAGCCCAGTATATGGAGAAAAACTCAACAAACAAACCTAACCTCTTAGATGATCCTACTCAAATCACTCAAATAAATATCACAACCCCTATTACATCAGCTAAACAACTTGTTGATCTAGCTCGTAAACTCTGAAATTACTATTTTTTTGCCAAAATACCATCTAGTTGGATTAAAATTTCAACACTAATAACTGCCCACAACTACTAAACCATATAGAGGAATTAACTCAACAACTACAGCACATTAACCCAAGTCTCGCACAACTTATACCTATTATTGATAGAACTACAGCTTTAGAGATCAATACTAAACTAAAATCACACTTCGTCTTCAACTCGATACCTGACTACCTACTTAGCTTCTCTAACTTACCAGAGCCCGAATGGCAAATCTTTAACAACTACACTCTCACTAATCCTTACCTCAAGACAAACTCAGTCAAAAACCCTACTATCACTATATCTAATGACCCCAACAATGAATAACTATAACTACCTACTACAGAATTTTCTGCTATCTAACCAAACATCCAACCCAATATCTTATTCAAACCCTCATACTACTACTGCCTGCATATTTTAAATCATAACATACAAGGCCTCAACCAAGCACTAAAACTACAACTTATCTTCAAACACTATCATTTAAATAAAATTAATATCACTTTTTTCACAGAAACAAAGCTCGCCATATCTATTAATAATCTCATATTACTTTCCAACCCTTTGTACAAGATTTATATAGCAAATTGTGATCAAACTAATGCAAATATTCGAGAGTCTAATAAAGAAGTAGCAATCATATTCAAGCCTAAACTACAACCTTATATACACAAAATCAACTTATTACTAGGAATTGCTCTATCAATAGATCTTTACCTTCCAGCTAATAAAACATGACTAATTGCTATATATCTCCTATCACTGATTATACCACATATCCAAACTGCCTAACAACAATTAATTTCTTGGACCCAAGATGCCCAATTACACAATATGAACCTTATTATTGGAGAAGATTTTAACTACAACATCTAATGGAACAACTACCACAAGCACAACCCCTTTCTTTAACACCTGGTTAATACAGGACTAATAAGCCTACTACAACTATATTATATTACTAACCCTACTTGAAGCAGAAACCAATTTCATAGCCAAATTAACAATATTTGGGTCAACCCTGAAATGGTACTTGTAATTCACACTCCTCTACTTACTAACTCCTTTACAATTATTAATAGCGACTACCAAATTATTACAACAGCTTGGTACACTACTCCAATCCACAAACAACTCTATCAAAAAAGCAATACTAAAAAATCTACAACTATAACTGTATGACTCAAGAACTATGAGATGATTTTGTTACATATATAACCAACCACCTAAGAGTCACAACCAACCACCAACAATTAATTAAAAATATTAAACAACTAAACAAAACTTTTAACAACTTTAATAATATAGTAAAACAAGCCGCAGATAAATACATTTCCCATATCTTTACTAGTCTACATATCTTCTATGCATATTTACTCAAGGCTAGCTCTTTATACCGGGCATTCAAACACATCAAACACATTTTGCAAATATTTACTCGACCCATCCCTTTCTATCCACAACACCTAATACTCACTGTCAACCAACTCCTTAACAAAATTAATATATTTATCCAAATTACCAGTCAAACTTTGTCTCCTCAAGATTTTACAACCCACACCTTTCTTGCCACTAAAACCCGACTCACACAATTATGAAAAACACTATACAATACGAAAAATATTGAAAACAACAACTCAAAAAAAGAACAAATCTAAACATTTATTAATAGACATTATATCAACTTTCAAGAGAATACTACAAAGATAATCAATAGCGTTTTGCACAGAAATCACATCCCAACAACCTTCTACAACATTTTAATACCCTCTTCCATTCTGACCAACTCCAAGAAATAAAAAAAGCGATTGTACAACATTTCCAGAGCTGGACCAGATCCAATCACTATGATGACACACTATAGCACAAATAGAAACAGGACTAAAACCAACTATTAAAGTTACCAAAGACACATATTCTACACTACTTGTGCACATTGAAACTAGCAAAATCCAAAAAACTATTGTTGCAACACCAAATAACAAAGCTACTAGACCCTTGGCTATTGCTAATGAGATGCTAAAAAAACTTTTCTTTATAGCTATTTCCTTACTTGAAAAAATTTTTAATGTCTGTATATCCCTCCAAACCATACTCTCTGCTTGGCACAAAGATCTTATATAGCCTATACTAAAAAAGAGCTACCACCTAGGAGATCTCTCAAAAACCCACTCTATCATACTCATTGAGCACATTTGGAAAGTCTTCACAAAGATACTTACCACATGGCTTAACACAATCCTACTATGAAATGACCTTTTCAATCTAGAAATAATATAGCACTTCCACTAATATTAACTCTACAACCTATACAATGCATTACACACCTATGAGAAGATGCATATATAAATAAAAAGGAACTTTGGATATTGTTACAAGACATGCCCAAAGCCTACAACACCGTATATCTGCTACTACTCAAAAAAGCATTTCATAGGCTTAGCATATCATTACAATTTATTAATCTAATAACAAATATCTTTAGCTCTTGGCAAAATTAGATCTTACAACTCTGGGTAAAACACAACTCTACAATATGGAAGATGGAATAGACCAAGGCAAAACAATCTCTTTTATACTCTGGCATATATACTATGACCCTCTAATTTGTCGCATCTCCAACTCAACACTTGGCTACACTATATTAGCTAGCCTATTTGACTCTAATAAAACACTTACCTTAATTAATAATATAATTGCCTACATAGATAATACCACATGAATAGCCTCTAGCTGTATATCACTTGAACAAATTCTCAACATTGCTTCCTCCTTCTACTGCATGGCTAAAATCATAGTCAACCTTCATAAGTTAATACTCTTCTATAACAATTCAAATAATACAAATCCTCTACTCTTCCAAGATCAACCTATATACAACCTTCAACCTAAACTAATCTTCAGATTTCTAGGAACTTATATTGACCACTCAATTGATAACTGCTACATTATTAAAAAACTTAAACAAGAATTTTGTACAGAACTAAACAAACTGAAGTATTCTAAAATCACTAAAAAACAAGCTATTTATATCATCAACTCAGTTCTACTAGCCTGATTATGATATCAACTCTCTAACACTTACCTTATCTCAACTCACTGCCAATCTTTAACATGCCGATACTCATCGATAGTAAAACAAAAAGCCTCTTTAGCTTGTAGTATCCCAATTCTTTCCTATTCTACCCAAACACTTATGCTCTAATTAACACATACCAACTACAACAAAAGCATCATGCATCAATTTTTAAAAACTTGCTTAACTCACCCATATCCTTATCAACCTTTAAACCACGTCTTCAACAACTCCAAAATGATACATTTACTAATATATTTATACTCACTGAACAACCAACTTTCACTTATAAAGAATATAAAATATTTACAGCCTGTCTTATCATTAATAGCCCAATCTCTCTTTCAACACCCGGACACTCCATAAACTCTGTAGTTCACTATCTAAAGAACTGTACCCACATAAAACACTGTCTAAATTAATACCAAATCTCTGCAATAGAACAATTTACCAACCACGACAATACCCAAACTCTAAACTGGAAAAATTTTTACTACAATATACTCAAAATATCTTGCAGTCACCACCCTAAGTGGTTTACAATAATTCAAGAAACTTTGAGCAAATTTACCTCACCTTTTTTCGAACTTACCACTCCCAATCCTTTTACTTGGACACTAGCAAAAACTCAAACAAAATAGATAATCACTACAGATCACACTTTTGGCAAAATCACTTTATCAAAAGACAATCTTTTCAAAATTCAATATTGGAATTTGAATACTACAATAAACACATTATCCTCTTGTACTCTATGCCCATATCATGACTGCACAACATGCAATATACACTGCTTATTTTGGATACCCAAAACATCCACCTATCAAATCTAAGTATTGTCAAAATATATCTGGCACAGCACACTCACTAATCTTTAAAACCTCTACCCCTATCTATGCATAACAATTAACCCACACGCTATATACCATGAAACCATTTCTATATCTTCAAAATAACACAAACCCTCAATGAACATGCTAAAAACATCTGGACCATATATTTGATATTCCCAAACCACACATCTCTCACAACAAACCTAACAGTTACAACTTAGAAAAAATATACCTATTCACCAACTGCAATTCTTACTTTCTCTAACTATACAACCAGAATAGTTATGC
Source organism: Dentiscutata heterogama (assembly GCA_910591775.1). Taxonomy (NCBI): domain Eukaryota; kingdom Fungi; phylum Glomeromycota; class Glomeromycetes; order Diversisporales; family Gigasporaceae; genus Dentiscutata; species Dentiscutata heterogama. The sequence continues at coordinate 5,281 of CAJVPU010001683.1, read as the reverse complement.
AAAATAAAACATGGCCCAGCTCAGCAAAAGTTGCAATCTTAGCCCTTTATATACTCCTCACAATCAGCCCTACTCATGTATAGCTAAACCTTATCACAAACTCCACTACTATAATAAAACTGGTTGTATATCAGAATCCCGACACACAAAATCCTGACATACAAAATCCGGCAACAAAATCCCGATACACAAAATCCCAACAAATTAAAATCCTAAAAATATTAAAATTAGGAATTTAATTTGTCGGGATTTTGTGTATTGGGATTTTGTTGCCGGGATTTTGTGTGTCAGGATTTTGTGTGTCGGGATTCTGATATACAACCAATAAAACTATTATCTATGCTAACCAATATCTCTTTAGAAACAGCTTATACTATCCAAAAAAATACAAATACCAGCCTTCTATTTGCTTGCTGTACAGCAATACATGCAAAATACACTACTATCCAAGTTATACACTCATGTCCAACCAACTCAATACACCCCCTAGACAATATTATTTACACTAAAATCAACCTCTCAACATTAATAAACAACATCTACCTCCTTTATTTCAATCACTAACTTGCATCAGACAATCTAAAATCCTAGTAAAAAAACTCCACACTACAACCAACATTAATTTCTAGTACTTCCAAAACTGAATCCAGGCATGGATTCTGTTCACACACAGGATCTAATGGAATTCTACTTTGAACTCAACGACAAACCACTTCAATAGTTTACAAACCCCAAAACATCCAAGATAAAAAACTTTAAATTCAAAATCCTAATGAATGAATTACCTAACCAACTCAATCTCCTACAAAAACACACCTCACCCTTATATAAATAATGCAACATAGAAATCAAAAATAATGCACATTGGCTTACATATCTAAATAATGCTATTACTCTAACCCAACTTCTTAGTAACACTACAAATAGCTTTCTTTGAAAGCATAGCCTCTTATCTGCTAATATCACAAACTTCATTCAAGTCTTTTTCTGAACTCATATAACTAACCCAACACCTATTGGCATAATTACAGAAGACACACTAACATCCACTAGCTGCTACAGCAAGGCTGTTCTCTCAGCCCCCAAGCTCCATCACACAATTATTACCAAAATATATAAATCAATATGGATTCCGAGTAGAATAGCAATCAACAACAATAATAATACCTGTAACAATAGTACAAATGCACCTGCATATTCTAATCTAAATATAACAAACCCTGACTTCATTAACCCCAATACTAATAGTAAATTTCACCTTTGGCAAAACTCTTATATTAAATTTAACACCTCACCTCAACATATACTTGATTTATAGTCTAGAGGTCTTTTAACCTACCTAGCTAAAGTTAAGATCTAGAGTAAAGTAGCTCTATCCTCACTTTCCTTAAAAAGTTATATAAACTTATTTTGTAAAATCTGTATAATAAATAATAAAGAAACTGAGAAAAAGACCTTATTTAAAAAAAAAAAAAAAAAACAAAGATACAACTAGCTACATATATACACTTTTTAAATGCCTATTTAAGTAGTCCATTTACAAGTTCTATACTAAATATTATATCTATAACCCAACTAAGAAGTTATTTATTTAAACTTTTTGATTCTAACTATTTTTAAGCTTATTATACTAATCTGGAAACTACTATCTGGCCTATTCTACTAGATTATATACCCTGCTTTAGAACTTTTATAACTTATTCTAGGTTTGCACTAATTAATTACTGGCTTATATTTCTTTATTAAGCAGATACATAGCTATTCTTGAGGTAAATCTACTAAAGCTTTTCCTATTCTATTTAGGCCAATTTGGTTTTGCATAGTTACTAAGACTTCTACTCATAGTTGAAATTATTTCTATTTAACTGCTTTTGCCTTTATAAAGTTTATTCCTAATCCTGATACCCATATTTAGACTTTTCTTTTTTTATTATTTTCTTATTGGTTTATCACTTATTTTCAACTAATAACTTGAAAGATTTGATCTTGGCTTGGTTTTAGATACTAGTGCCCTTATTTTTCTTGGTATATAATTTTTTAACACATATTCTTTTTCTTTGATTTAGTAAGCTAGTCTTCCAAATACATCTGGTATTTTTCCACTAACTGGTTTCTCATTTAACTTTCATAACTCCTGGTTTTGGTAAGTAGGACTCCCACTACTAGTTTTTTATACTAGCTAGCTAGAGTTAGTATACTTCATAATGCCTTACAGATTTTTAACTTTCTAAATTGGTAGCCAAGTTGGTAAATCTCCTATGAAAAAATCTTGTTGTTATTCAGTTCTCCAATCTTGGTTCTAACTTCCAAATTTGAGTCTTTTCTATAGTACTATCAAAAATTATGACTATTTTTTACTTGGGTCTTTCCAAATAGGTTTTAATCATTCTAGTTTCTTGGTCTTTTATGTGCCAAAGCTTCTATATAAATATGGTGCTATCAAGATTACTAATTCTTAAATCCAACTAATTGACAGATAATTGTTACTATAATACAGGCTTATTTTTTGAAAATGTCATCTGTGAGATTTGAACTTTGAACCTGCCACTTAGTGGGGTGATAACTAGACCACTTCACTAAGTCACCACACCTTATTATACAGTATTAATATCTTTAAAATTATTTTAATTTTATTAAAAAAAATAGCTAGTTTCTATAAAGTTTGTTTGAATCATTTTGAGCATGCCATATTGTAGTAGTAAAGTTTTCTATGTGAATCAAGTCTTTGGATGTCATTACAACCAATTATAGTAAAGATTTTTATAAAAAATTTTTATCAAGTTCTACTTTTATTTAATTATTTTGGCATACATATTTGTATACTAAAATATATAGTTTAAAGGATAATTTCTATTAATAAAATTTAAAATTAGAATACAATTTTAGAATAAAAAATAAGTTTTATATAATATAAGGTTTTAATTTTTTTGTAAGGTTTTTAGAGATTTTAATTATTTTTACTTAGAGTACCTAATTCTATTTACTTAGTAGGTTTTTGAAATATAGTGATACTGATAATAATTACCAGTAATAATAAATATAATAATAGCAAAATTATTTAAAAAAATACAATATATTTAAATTATAATATATTAATAATTCAAAAATTACAATTTTTTTAAAATATAATAACTAGAAATTAACATGTAGGTGGCTTTGCTACCTGTTTTTAACTATTATATTTCTGTATTTTGCAAAATACTACTGTATACCTCTTAGCATAATACCCTTATACTCTTTTTGGTAAAAGTCCTGGGTGTAATACATATATAATTTATAACATAAAAATATTATAAAATCTGAGTATTAATTAGATAATTAAGTGTAGTGTTGAAAATTTGGCAAATATTTTGTGCAAGAAATTTTTTTATACAGGAATGTTATTTTATTTTTTTGTGCAATTGCACAGTAATTGTTAATTTTGTGCAAAAACAATACATGCACAACAAATTTTCAACACTAATTAAGTGTGAATCTAACTGTTAATAATAGTATATAATTCCAGTACTCTCTTAGTACGATTATACTTGTTAGCAAGACTCGGACAAATCCCAAATTCAAAAAAAAAATTACTATTTATAAAGATTAAATCAAACAAATAATCTTAATATTTTGCAAATACAATCAGACCTCTATATAGTCACATTTTTTATAATCACACCTCTATATAAGCACTTAATTTTGTTAAATAAACTACTATAAATATATAAAAAAAACCTCTGTATAAGCACAATCTCTTTATAAGCACATTTTTAAAAAAAGTTCTTATGCTCCCAACTAAGTGATTATATAGAGGGTTGACTGTACATTATCTATAAATATAAGTATATGGGCTGCTGTCAATAGAAATAAGGCAGATTGACATTTAAAAAAAAAATTAATACCTTAACTTTCACAGCTCCTATCTCGATTAATTTTAAGCCTATCTTGACTATTTAATAGTCAAAAGAAAGCTTATGATCTAAGCTTTCTTCTGAATATTAAATCATCAAGATAGCTTCGAAATTCATTGAGATACAAACTGTGAAAGTTAAGGTATTGATTTTTTTTAAAATGTCAATCTGCCTTATTTCTATTGACGGCAGCCCATATATTGTTTGTTTAAACAAAGATTATTATTAAGTTTTTAAGATATTAATTTTGGGATTTGAGCGTGAACAAATTCAAAATATAGTAATTTGGGCGACAAGTATAATACCTATCTCTATTTATCATGATATAATGTTTTGCTTAATTATATTATAATTTTTTGAGATTTAAATTTATGAAATAGAACACAACATGTACCGATAAGATAATTTTGAATAGAGTATAAAAATATACAAAGTTAGTTATTTTTTTTTTGTAAATTTTTTTTTTACATTTCTCAGCTTCGCTTCGCCCGGCATCTTTTAAACCCGGTTCTATATTTCTTTTTATATCATAATGCTATAGCAGCTATTTTCAAATTCTAGAACTATAGAAAAAATTGTCGATGAATGAATTAATAAGTTTCTGATGTCTGTTTATATCGGAAATTTATTCTAGTAACTTGTCGAATCGATCATCAAAAAGTTTTTAGCTGCTTTAGAATTTACGAAGATAGCTATAATTATTTTGTAAAAAAAAAAAAAAAATTCGATCACTCTAGGAATTAAATTATCGACATAAATTATACTATGTTATCGTTATAAGTAACCTTAAATTTTGCTAAATTTTGTAACGATATTTAAATAATGCATTATTGTAATTATTATGTAATGTGAAGGGGTCGAAAGTTTAATAATCGACTCTTATATATTCAATAGTTCTCTATTAGCATCTCGAAATTGTCACGAAATCATCGAAGTAGGATTATGCTGTCCAAATATCTAACATCTCACATAATTCTATGACATTAGTATGTTCTTCAGGATTTGGTGATAAGTATATGCTTACAGAGTATTAGTAACGATTTCTGGTCGCAAACCATTAGATATTTAGGTTTAGATGTATAGTTAGTATTGGTTTGAAAGAAAGGGTTTTAGTAAATTGACAAAGTCTCTTTAGAAATTGGGATTATAACAAAAAATTGATGCTGTAGCACTTATTAGGTATCACGTGTAAGCATTGTATTGTCAAGTTTACCACATATTATTTACCAGATTCAGCTCTTGAAAAATCTTAATAACGTAATTACATATCATATATCACAATCAGATTTTTCAATGGATTGGTAAATACAGTTTCATAGGAAGACTTTCGTATGATTGGCTGTTTAAATCAATTTAATTTTACATTATTTATACAGTTTAAAGTACTT
>CAJVPU010001682.1:0-12225 GCA_910591775.1 Dentiscutata heterogama | reverse complement strand
AATCTCCTAGTTAGATTGCAGGTATGGCGGCTAGTGTAGAACCCAGGTGGACTACTTAAATTAGATACTCAAAAGGTATACGTGTGGCTAGTTGTATCCTCATGAATCTGATATAATATCGTAACTATCTGAATAAAGCTCATGCCAATGGCCTAAGTAGTCACCTTAATATTAAAAAAAAAAAAAAAAAAGACCAAGATATAAGTTCTTGAATTGTGATAATATTTTTAATAAAGAAGCATGCTTTAAATATAATAATATAGTTGTTTTAAGAAAAGTAGACAGAAGGATTAAAGAATATATAAGAAATTGTTAAAGGAGATTTAATAAAGTCTTGTTTGGCTAACAAATTAGCTTGATTGTGAAGAGAGTTGATTGAGTGTGATTTAACTTTAATAAAGTTAATAGAAATATTTTTAATAGATTTAATAAAGTTGATAATAAAGATTATATTATAGTTTTTGTATTGAATAAGTTTGAAGAAGGAAGTATTAAGGTTTTTAATTGCTACTAAGCTATTGGTTAGGATAGTAATAGTAGAGTTAATTAAGATAACAAATAGAAGAGAAATAAATGCTATTAGCTCAAAATGAGATAAGTTAGAAGAGAGATTAATTGCAGCATTAAATTTAATAGATTGGCTATTTTCACAAATTCAGCCTATACTAGTTTGTATATTTGCAGTTTGGAAATTTTGGATAAGGATATCTATAGAAAATTAAAATTTGGTTGCATTTAGATTTAATATATTATTGTGTATCTGGATAAGTTGATGTTGATAATAAGAAGATTCGATAATATAATGTATTAAGTATATTTTGTGAAAGAATATTGATTTGTAGCTAATAAAGAGAAAAGATTGGAGATGTGTTGAGATTATTAGCAATATCAATAATGACAAATATTTCTTTGTAATTAATTTGTAGTAAAGATTTGTTGAACTTGATTTACTTATATAGAAGATTTAGACTTGGATTTGGTAGTAGGTTAATGTTTTTTATTAAATTTGTTTGACCTTCAAGTGGTTCTGCTAGTTAATTAGTTTCTTAAATTAGGATTTGTTGATATTTGTTTTAAAATAAGAAAACAATGTTTTGATTTTTAGATAGGGTAGTGACATTTATCACCTGATTTTTTTTTATCAGAGGCTTACCCCCCCCTAGCTCTTAATATATAATTGATCAGGTGTTATTTATAAAATTTTAATTTTTTTGACCCCCCCCCCCCCCTAAAAAAAAATCACCTGATAAATGTCTATACCCATAGTAGTTAAAAAGAAAAGCTTCTATCTAAGAAAGATATTAGGTTAGTTGTATTAATAAAGCTATTTATTAGAGGAACAGGGGTGGCTGATAATTTGAGGACCACCCAAGTCTGGTTATCCAGACATTTAACATTCTATTCTCAAATCTTAGATATTCTTTTTTTTTAATTTTGTTAATATATAATAAAAATATCCTAAGCTGTTGGGTATTGGTAGAAATAAAGTTTTTACTTGTTTATATATAGATTAGAATATCCTATAATTTTGATATACAGTAGTAATTAATAAAAAAAAATTTATCTGGTAATAGCAATCTATAATAGTTTGTATAATTAATAATAAATATAAGAATATTTAAAATAGTTTCAAATAACAAAGTATTATAAAATTTTTTTTCTTAAAAGTATATACTTAATAGGTTTAATACTATTTACATAATAATGCTAACAAATACTTTTCTATTTTTTAATTAATAACAAGTGTATAGTTTGAAATACTTTTTTACAAATTTTATTTTTATCAAAAGTATATTTAGTAGTTAAGGTTTGTTTTTTTTTTTACTAGTACTTAATGTTTTATTTGAACAAATTTTAGTATGAAGCACCTCTAATAAAAATATATTGCACTTGGCTTTTATTAATCCTCAAATATTTTTAAAAATTTTAAATACAAATTCATGATTAATTTTAGTTAAACAAAATTTGGTTTTACAATAAACTATTATACAAAGTTTATAAATAAATGCTTTTTTTTTTTTGTTGATCTAAAATAACTATTAATTTTTTATTGATTTCTTCTTTTTTATTATTTTTCTTAATAGTTTTTAAAAAAATATTATTTAAATTTTTTTTTATTTGTAATAGAGTAAGAACTTAATTATTATAATATTATACTTTTTTTTTATTTTTTGTATAATATATGCTTTTAAAAAGAAGTTTATTTGCTTCTTATTTTTTTTTATTTTGATTTTATAATCTTTTTTGGTTTGGTAAAAGATTTTAAGTTGGTCAAAAGCTTCTATTAATAAACTAATTTCAGAATATGTATCTAAAAAAATTAGTAAAACTAATATATATGTTAAATTTATTTTTTATAAACTTAAAGTACTATTATTATTATTATATTTAAAATTATAAAAAGGCCTTTTAATTCTATACAAAACTAATCAAGAATTATGTATAAAAGTTTTATAAAAGAAATTGTTATACTGCATAGCATTTATAACAACTACATTAGAGTTTTGCAAGTATAGTATAGTTATTATTAAAACAGCACATAATATGAATATGAGTATTACAAAAATTTTTATTGTATTGGACTTTATAATACAGTCTGACCTCGTTATAATCACTCTCAATATAGTCACAACCTTGTTATAATCACACTATTTTTTAGGTCTAGCTATTATAAAACATATAAATTTGACCTTTATTTAGTCACAACTTTTTATAATCACCAAAATTTTGTTTCTCAACCTGGTGATTATAACGAGGTCAGACTGTATTACTTTTTAGAATAATATTATACAATATATTAGTATAATACAAGTAACTATATTTATATAGTATTATATGGATCTGATTATCTATACTATATTAATTTGCTATAATTCTTATAATACATGTTTGAAATCTTGGCTTTAACTTATATAATAATAATCTAACTACTTTAAACTTGATATCTAACCATTCAAACTTGCTATAAACTTGAATTGCTCAATTTTTTATAGTTATCACATTAACTATTTATTGTATTTTAGATTTATAATCACAGCGCCAAAGTATTTTTTTGTATAGTATGTATTATTTTGAAAAAAAAAATATCAAATAGTATACTACCAGATATAAATTTATGGTCTTGAACTAACTTTGTGCTAATATGTTAATAGCTTTTTTAAGTCATAACAATAGATACTATTTTTAATAGTACTATACTAGGTACTTGCAAATTTTAATTTAAATATATAGAGTTTGGATATTTATAATTATACAACAAAGAACTAATTTATTAATATTAATTCTTTAAATAATAATTTATTTAAGAAATTACAAGTTTTATTACAAGTTATATTTTTAATTCTTAATATATTCAAGAAAATTTATTAATTTATATATAGTATTTATATATAGATATAATTTATTGAATAACAAATTTTGTATAACATGTCAATCAAAACAACTTTAATAAATAAAAAATTAAACTCTTGCTTATAGTTAGGGTAAGAGTGGATTTGGGATTGGAGCTAAAGTTAGTTTATATCAAAAATTCTCAATGAATTTTTTTTGTTAAAAGCCAAAAGGTGGTTTTATAATCAAAATTTTAGAATATTAGTTGGTTTTTATACTACTTGTGTATATACACCCCATGTACAAATAAAAATTTTCTATTTAAATATGATAAATTTGCCAGATTTAGAAAATATTGTAAATATTGTAGTTCTACTAAATATCACATATTTGATACTGTAGAAAGAATTAAAAACATGTATTAAATTGCATATAAATTAATATATAAAAAGAATATATATATATAAAGCTGCTTAATACATAAATATTAAAGTAGCTTTTGTCTTAAATTATTACAAGATCAAATATATAACATGTATCTAATAATTATTTTAAGTAATTGATCAGTAATATTAAGTAAATATAAGATAATTCTTGTAAGATATATATAAAATAAGATAATAAAAAAGTTCAAGTAATTAGTTGAATAAATATAAGAGAACTAACACTTATTACATAAATATAACCCTCTCTCTCTATGGTAAAATTAACTTCTAGAGTACCAGAATTAGTAAAACTATTGGCCTAGAGAAGGGTGCTATATTTATATAATAAGTATTAGTCTCAAAAGTAATTAATTAATGCATATTAGTAATTGATGAAGTATTCAAAGGAACTAATTTTTTTTTTTGTGAATTCAAGGACTTGGCTATTAAGATATTAGCTATTTATACAAATTTTATGGCTTGTTGGAATAACAGACATTAAAATTGATGTGTGACTAATATGTTTGGCTTAAAGACATATTTTTGTAACAATAGTTATTTGTACAAAATTCTAATACTTTTTATAGTCTGTTAGGATAATAGTTATAAAAAGAAAAAGAAAAAAAATATTACATGATATTATAAAACTGTGTAGATTGTTCAATTAATAGGAGAAAACACCCAAATATATTTCTATAATAATTTATCTAAAATAAGAGACAAAACAAAAAAATAAAAAACTTTTTAATAAAGTTTAACCCAACTAGGTTTATATTAAAAGCAAAAACAAATAAAATGTTTTTAAATTTGCAAATATTAGTAATTTTTTTAAATATCAAATTTAATCAAAGAAAAAGTAAAAATTTCTTAATTTTAAATTTGATCTCTTATATATAAATCTACTATTGATAAATTTGTGATTAAATAAACTAATTTAAATTTTGATTAACAACTATCACTATTCAAAATGGCTAAAAACAAAAAATATATTTTTTTAAAAAAAAAATAGTAGCAGATGGGAGATGCTACAGAAATAATATTTATGTGATAAATTCAGCATTGCTAATACTAATTCTGGTTATAGTTATATATATAAGCACCTAAAATATTGTGTCTATACTTTCTCTTAATTAAATTATTACCAGTAAACAGCATACTAATTTTTTGATAATATATATATAGTAATTAATACATAGCATGTGAATTTAATTCTTAGGTATTAAGTAAAATAATATAATACTGTAGTGTAGACTCAAATAGGCTTAATAGTATATATGGTTAAAAAATCACAGAATTTAACTTTTCTACTATATTGTTAGTATTGTGTGGTATTTATAAATAAGGTGATTTATAGATAAATACTTATTTTTATTTTATTTTATTTTATTTTTTTATAAATTGTATATACTGTCAAAAATAGTCCTCTGATAGAGGCAGATTATAGGTATAGTTATTTTAGCTATTAACTGAATATTCCTAGTTTTAGTCATTTATGAATGATAATGAATATAATATTATGTAAATTTAGCTTTGTTCTGGATATATTTTATCGAATATTTATGACTATTTGCAATTTTCATGTAAATAATCAAATCCTTGACTATTCACAGATTTTGTAACTGAATATTCAAATATTCATATTTATTTATAGATATTCACAGATCCCACCTCTAATTCTAGATTGTAATCTTTTTAAAAATTTGCCTATTTTTTTTTTGTAAGTTAGTTCCAATCTGCAATATTATACATATTATGCTACTTTACTATGTATATACCCGGAAGTATATTCCTGTTACAATGTACTGTATGAACAGTATATACGTACTACATCTAATAAATAAGACAGATCACTATGATTTCAAACGTCTAGACTCATGTTATAAATACGTGCATTTCAATTTTCACTTTCTATAATATATACCCTTAGCCATAGATTCTACTAGAGATTTTAAAATCGAACCTGGGTCTTTTAGATATGGACATTTACGGACGATAATTTCCGAAAATTTTGTCCGATCTACATCGGGATGTTACACGAATTTTATCCGATCAAAATGTTTACATTATTTTATTTATATCTTAAAATTTTATTAAGAAAACAAATATTTCTTTGATAAGGCAAAAATAATCCCAAGGTAGTTTTGAACCAGTTACACTTAAAAATAAATTTTTCTATAATTGTCATTTTACCCCTTTTTTGCAGCACCAAGCCCATATGTACTTTTAACTTATGTTCATGTGTGGAATTACCACGAACGGAATGCGAATAGTGAAACGATGTGTACAAATACTGGTCTCTGATTGGGTATAGCCTAGGGATGGTAAAAAAAAACAGTTTAAAAATGATTTTTGTGTTTTTTAATTAAAACACAAAAATGCTTTAAAATATTGACAGCTAAATTTGAACCTGAAATAATTGTTTCCGATTTGTTAATTTCTGTACCGGAAAAAGTTCGATAATATCGTTTTGAGAGACATTCATACGGAAAAAATATTTTTTTATTAAACTATCAATAATTAAAAATATTTTAATTATAAAAATCTTAAAAGTGCATTGCATTTAAAATGCAAAACTGCAAATCTTTTTTATTAACGCTAAGTTAATTAATTTTACAATCATTTTAATTGCATCATAATTTTACGTTAACGATGATTATGTCAATGTTTTAAAATGTATTAAAACCTATTTTAAACCAAACAATCATGTTTTTAAAGATCATGTTTTAATTCATTTGTCATCCCTAGTATAGCCCTAAACCCATATGGATTTGCATGCGTATAACTCTGGCTAAGATGTCAGTGTACCCTCCTCCCACTTGAAATATTATGTAAAGATAATAAGTAATATCTGTCACTACTTTTATTGTGTTTTATTTATTTTTAATTATTTTAATATATTCTCCTATAAACCCTTAACATATCATGGTACAAGCGACTAATGCTACACTATCAGACACGTCATATATGATCACTGAATGATTTTCATGTAACTTATTTCTTCATCTGCTAATACAATATATAAAATTTTACTCACCTCTTACGAGATTAGTGAATGTTTGCATATTTTTATTAGGAAGTAACCGAATTAATTACAGTCGACTCTGGATATAACGAACCTTTTTATAACGAACACACTATATAATGAACTTTTTTTTCAAATTTAATATAAGTTCGGTATATAAAATATAGTAAATTACTATATAACGAACTTTTAAAAATTTTTACTATAAGACTCGTCAGTTCGTTATAAACAGAGTTGACTGTACACGGAAATCACTTGGTGCTTACATTTAGCTGATAACTGTTACAAACATCTTTATCATTTGCACCAAAATTTTAATGCCAAGGTTAAAGCAATTAAGCACGATTAGAAAATTTCACGTCTTTAAAGTACACCACTTCCTTTATTGCACTAGTCAAAAATTTAGTGTAACAAGATTATCAGAATCCAAACACAAACTTTCTTATAATATTTAAAGATTTGAAAATTTTGAAATGATTGGTGTTTTTTTAAATATTAACGAATTACGGATTTACTAACATTATAAACAATGTTATCGGAATTGTTTATTAAATAATAATAACCTAGTTTAATATTGTAAAACATGCAACATAGTTGTTGTGACATTATCACCGATATTGTTTTCGTACTACACGTGTACTTGCGTGCAATTATTTTTCTTTGTTTCTCCGATTTCTTTTTTGAGTAGATAGAAAATAGGTAAAGTATATCAGATATATATGAGTGCTGCAAATAGAAAAGGCTGATCGAATTTTCGAGTATATTATAACCTAATATACTTGAAAGTCCGAATGGTTTTTTTACCTTGACAGCACTGATGTGGTGTAGATATGGAAATAAAGATAGTATATATGGATTTTAAATTTATTGATTAACCTTACCTTACTACGAATATTAACGTTCACATTAAATATTAAAAGATTATTTATGAAAGATGAATTTTATAAACTTAATCATACATATTTTTTGTTAACTTTCTTAGTAGATTGTTACATATATGAGTTTATATTTATGTTGTACGTATGTACATACATACGTACATATATGCATACGTCTTTACTAAACTGCATTTCAACTCTACCTGAATATTAAAAACATTTCAACTTCACTTGCAGGATTACTGTACCGTTAAAGCAAGTAGTTTAAAAGTTAAAATTATTTTAATTGAAAATTGAATTATTATTAATTACTGAATTAAACATAATAATATGGTATATTGGACGGTTGGATGTTAGAGAAAGCAAAAGTTTTGGCTTATTGATACGTACGTATATAGTTAGAGTAATTCATTAATGATCTTCGTGATCTCAATTTATTGATCGGGAATATTTGAAATCCTAAACCAAACCAATTTAAGTATAAATGTTGTCATCTTGTCATACTGACATATGCAACCGAATTTCAGTAATTCAAATCTGTACAACGCAGTGCACGTATTAAAAGGAATAGATAAGAAATGCAAATATTACCATAAAAGATAACTGATATATCTTTATAGTAGTTGCTAAAAAAAAAAGTCATAGCGTAAGACTACAGCTGCACTGTATTGATAAATAAATTTGTTCAAGGGATTGTTTTTATTGAATGGACAAATCACAGTCGATTATTGGTTTAAGTAGGTATGAGCAAATCAAGTCCTCTGCATTATTCTTCTATATAGTATATATATATAAAAACTTAATGAGAAATTATCCGTTAATTATATTTCTGTAATCCTTATTGTTGACCTTTTATATAACACTCCTTTTTTTTTTTTTTTTAATGATATATATACATATTGATATATATATATTAATAGACACTTTGTCGAATCTTTTTATCACTTTAAAAAACACATTATGATTAATGGTTTCTATCATTGCAGTAACGAAGGAACAATTCATCTCTATATCTAAATCATGTGTTCCTCTGAATATAATCTCTCTTATTTCTTCTATTGCCTCATGCATGACATTTGGCTTCATACGAATGTACTATCCAAATCTCGCAGATCGAGTTTCGTTTCGTTTAACTTTTGCGGCCTTGTTCTGTGATATAGGCTATTCTGGTCATCTTTTGGTTATTTTGAGTTGGAATAATACACCTAGCTTTTTATGTGGATACACGGTATGATATACAATATACATTAGTTTTCTTTTTCGATATTCAATAGCTTTTTTTTAATTTTGATCCTTTATATATAAGGTTTGGGCAATTGTATTCTTTGGTCTTTCTTCTTTATTCTTTATCGTTTGTATAGCCTTGGTACGTATTATAGTATATTTTTACGTATCCTTTAAAAATATATCTCATAAATCAATTTTTTTTTTTAAAAAAAAAAAAATTATTTTAGAACCTTCATATAATATTCATAAACGAATATAAAAGTCGATATAATTTTGAAAAATATTATTTTATAACGGCATTTTCATTTGCTCTTATACTTTCTCTTCTTCCTGTAATCGCTAATATGTATGGTTTTGATGCACCCGAAGAGTATGTATACTATTATATATACATATATATATGTGCATATATATTTTTATTTATTTCATATTTTACCAAATTCATATAATATATTGTTTTAGATATTCATATTTATTAATATCTATTAATATTTATTAATATTTATTACAGGAGTTGTTGGTATCGTGATTCTGGTCAACAATATAACATAATATGGCAATGGGTGACTCTTTTTGGTTGGATAGATGCATCCATATTGTATTGTGCGATCGTTGTTATTATGGTCATTAGAAAACTCAGATCTGTGACAAAAAAAGTTGATGATGTTTTTGACTCTTTTCCGACTACTCAATTATCTGGTTATCCTGCCTTAATTAATAAGACTGTGATTTTTTCTGTTGTCAGAAGGGTCATGTGGTATCCTGTGATACCATTAATAGCTCAATTTTGTAACTCTTTTGTTGAAACTTACGTTTATGTTAATCGCGTAGTATCTTATCCTCTATTTTTACTTTGCTACATTGGCATGTCACTTCAAGGTATATATTTATATATTATTATTATCATTATTTATTTAATATTTCGTTTATCTAAATCTTTTGTACTCTAGGATTACTGAATGCTTTAGTATTTTCTCAAGATATTGCTGTTACTCGTGCTTATCAGGCTGTTAAACTACAATGGTGGATATACAATGTTAACACTTATGAGTCACACTATCCTCATCGGTCTTACAACAAAGCTATTATTGATGATTTCGGGAGTATGATAGGCAAATCCAATGATTTTGTCGAATTAAAAGCTCTAAATTTCAATAAGACTAATATGATTAAAAGAGATATCGATGATGATCTTATCAATGACGATATTTTCAACGACGATATTATTAATAATGATATTACCAATAACATTATTAATAATAATAATAATAATGTTATTAATAACAATGAAAATAATAATAATAGTCCTATTAGTAATAGAGTTATTAATGATAATAATAATTATAATAATATTAATGTTAATAATAATAATTCAGGTTCACAGCCTTCTCTTTTAGAATGGTTAAGATATATGCTATTGATTAAACTTTTCTCGGCTCCAAAAATTTCTCCTCGATTAATGTCACTTGAACTTTTATCACCAGTCAATTCAGTTACTGGAAATAAGCCTCATACCTCTTCTACTCTGTTTGGAAAAAACGATTCAAAGCAGGATATAACACCATCTAATAATCAAATTGATGATCAAGATATTCATTTAGTTCTACCTGAGCCTGTTCATTTAAAAAATTCTTTACAATATTCCTCATTAGATTTGATGTCTCATAGTTTAAATCCATCAACTTCATCAGATCCTCTAATAGGTGGTTCTAAAAATAATCAAACTAATCAAACTAATACAAATAACATAAATAATGTAATGGATTCAACAAA
Organism: Dentiscutata heterogama; assembly: GCA_910591775.1. NCBI lineage: Eukaryota > Fungi > Glomeromycota > Glomeromycetes > Diversisporales > Gigasporaceae > Dentiscutata > Dentiscutata heterogama. The sequence goes on along the minus strand of CAJVPU010001682.1, from coordinate 1,570 downwards.
TTGTAAGGTTGGTGATGATGAAGTAATGATTGATATGCCTGTTAATGATGGACAAACAAATAGACTATCAGAAGATTATACGAAAATATATGGTCAAGATGTCGAGTTATCTCAAGAAATTGAAATAGTTAAGCTCATATTAAAAAAACTATAAAAAAAATTTTATTAATTTCTTTTCGCTTATTGTAAAAAAAATTTTCCTATTAATTTTTACATTTGTAATTAATATTATTCATAATAACACCTTTCAAAAACTATTTCACAAATAATATATATATATAAGTATATATATATATATATATATATATATATATATATATATATATATATATAGTATATATTGTATGCTTTATACATATATAGTAAATTAAAAAAAATCGTTATTACTGATTGTAGTAATGTTGGATCGAAGAATAAAAAAATCGTTATTACTGATTGTAGTAATCGTAAATACAGAAATACGCCAAATACGCCCAGTAGTCGCAGAAAGTAACGGCCGATCAATTAAAATTTTAATTAATAAGATACTGTACTGCAAAAAAATTTTTTTCTATTTTTACTTTTTTTTTACATTTTAAGGTTTTTAATAGCTGATTCACGTTTACATCTACAGTACTTTAAATTTTAATTATGAAATTATCCAAAATTTTCACGTTTTACTACGTATATAATTATGCACTAACTGGTAAATACATTACGTAAGCGTATTTTCTAAACGTCGTCATTACAACATTACGACATTATGTACAATGGCATATATAATAATTGAAATAATTGGTGCCGTACGTGTGAGACAAAATATTTTTTAATTCAAGATACAATAGTTCCCGTGATCTAAAAAAGAATTACACCAAATTAGTTGCTGTATAAATAAATTGTTTTCAAAATTTTTATAAGAATAGTTAACTCGATATTAAGTGTTCTCGAATAATTAAAAATTCAAGTAATAAATTTGTCAAACAGGTAGTGCATAATCTCAAAAAATGAAATAAATTTCAGAAAATTCGAAAATTTGGCTGCTTTCTTAAAATGGAAATCATTTACCAGATTGTTAATAATATTTTCCGTAACCCGTTTTTTTTAACTATCAGCTATTTCGGATCACAAAGTTACATTATTTTATGATGCAATTTTTTATTTGCATTTTTGTATGTTTGATAAGTAACGAAAAGTTGATTTGTGCTGTTATTTGTTTTATTATTACAATGTAAAGACTGTATTAAAAAAATATCCGGCATTTGTACAATTCTTGTGGCCGTTTGTACCTGTATACATAACTTATTTTATCTGCATAAGCAAATTTTAGAATAATTAATAAAGCATGTATGTTGTACGTATATATAAGCTGTCATTATCTCTATTCTAAGTAAATCCCGTAGATCATATACTCTTATTCCTACGTACATGCATATGTTAAGCAAACTAAATTTCACGGAGATGTTCCCTATCACTATCGTACGTACGTATGTACGATGTGGTATCCAATCCAATAACAGGCGCACGATTTGTCACGCAGATCAGGTGGGTAAATTTTTTATTATGAAATTTGAGTGATCGACATTCATATGAT
>CAJVPU010001681.1:0-12226 GCA_910591775.1 Dentiscutata heterogama | reverse complement strand
ATATAGTATTAGTGTGAGTGAAAGTTTTGCGAATTTGGCCGATAATAATATCTTTATTGTGGAGGGTTAGAACCCATAGTTTGTGGGTTTTGAGAAAAGGGTTAGTTTGATAAGCAAATCAGTTTATGCCAGTAGGTTGAAAGTGGGAAAAGATAGTGCGATTGTAATTGTTTTCAAGAATAGTATCTTCTAAATAAGAAAACCAAAGTGGTTTTTTCCCTGTTAGAATATATAAATGTCTGAAAGATAAATGTAGCCAGTCTAAAAGCATATTATTGTCAGATGAGCATCGTTGTTCAAGATATAAATTATTTTTGTGGTGAAGTTGTTGTTTGAAATTATTGTATTTGGGGTGATTTGTCAGAATATTTTCAAAAGGAGTATTGCTATCATTTATAGTTTTGAGCCAGGAAGAGTTAGGAAATGCATGTATAAAGGTTTAGACATAATTCAGAAGTTGTATGATTTTAAATATAGTGGTGTGCTTGTTAGGGCCGTCAACAATAGGATGGGGTGTTGGAGGATGTTAGTGGTAGACCAAAGGTTATTTTGGAGTTGTTGAAGGCGGATATGAGTAGTAGTGCCAAGAGTAGAAGAATTGTTAATACGGTTTAGAAAATTACTAATATGGTGTTGAAGTTGAATATCCCAAATATTGTGAATATTGTAGAGGTTGTGGTTTAGAAGAGTGCTATTGGGAGTAGAGCGAGAAAGGTTGTTAAGGATATAGATAGGAATAGATGTACTATTGCCTAGTAGGGCAATATAGTTGAAGAGTAAAAGGATAGGATGTTGGAAGAAGACTTGGTTAAGTCTGTTTGTTAGGATTTTAGTATATATTTTCCTAATGTGTTCAATAAGGCTGATTGGTCGAGTAAAGTTGAGATTATCATCAACATTCTTATTGATTTACTTATCAACTGCCATAATGAAGTTATAACCAACTTTAAACTAACTTCTTCATACCAGGTTCAAAATGGTATTGACCAAGGGGAAACTATTACTCCCTTGCTCTGGCATATATATTATGACCCACTTATTATGCACATACACTCTACCCTTACTGGCTACACAACTTCAATATCATGGCCAACCAATCTTAAAAACTACTTATTTAACAAACTTGAAACTAACTGTTCTGTCTTGGCCTATATGGATAACACTTTGTGGATTGCATCTAGCCAAACAGAGCTAACTAACATTCTCACTATCGCTGAATCTTTCTACAATATAGCAAATATTCAAGTTAACTTATCCAAATCTATTCTATCCTCTAACACCAAATCTAACTCATACAATCCTATTATATTTAACAATGTGATATTTCCTTTTTGGCCGATATATTATTAGCCTTTTAAATTTTTAGACTGCTGGTTCACACTCAATAACAAACATACTAAACAATCCCAACTTATCATGACCGAATCATCTCAACTCACCAAAATTGCTAGCACCAAACAAATAACTGACACTCAAGCTCATTATATTATTAACATTTGTTATTATTCCTACTTTAGAGTACAGAATACATAACATTGTTCTCAATTAATCTTCATGTAACAAATCTTTCAACAACATATTAACTTTATCAAACACAAAGCTAAGCTTTGTTGTACCATACTCACAAGCATCTTATTACATTCTTATATATATAACATCAAAAATATTTGGGATATTCTACTTCAACACCACATCTCAAACTTTATTAAATGGCTTAACAACAAATCTCTTCTAGGTATCTCTACTCAAATCAGTATTCAACAACTTCAAAATAATCTCTGGTCTGCTACTAGTATTCTTTCTTACCCAAACTCTATCATCGATGGCCCCAACCATCTTACCACTAGTTTTAAAATAATACAACTTTTTTAACATCTTTACTAGACTATTAGTTCAAGTTCTGATACAAATATCCTTTTCACAATTCATGAAGGATTTACTACATTAGAATCTATACTATTAGCATATCCCAAATACCCTACCTTCAAAAAACAACTTCAGCATCATCATATTCTCTTCTTAGATCAACTTACTTCTACTAACAACTCTTATCTTTTAGACTGGAAATATATATCCCCAAGACTTAACAAATTTTCTAAATGAAAAATTCCTTATTAGTTATATTTCTTGAAAATTTCATTCTTAATTCCTTACACAACCACCTTATTTCTAGGCAGCTTAACCTTTCACCTACTAACTACTATAGCTACTGTACAGGTCACTTTTACAAACACTCCAAGCCCTGGCTCTTAACTTTTTACCATAACCAAGCCATTATTGGCAAAGCTCATTACCAATCTACAAACTCTGGCTTTACACTAATTACACATTGGCAATACAATCTTCCAACCAACCCTTCTTCAATATACTCTATTTCTGATATTATCTCAAGTTCATGCTCTAATTGCTCTCTCAACTCTTACATTATCAATAGCAAATACACCCTTTTTATTCTAACTAGTCATGCAGCCAAGTATTTAGGCAGACTAAACCCAGACAAATCTGTTAATTTTAACACAAACCCTCTTAACCTCTAAGACTCAATCATCTTAAAGATACTATCCAAACATTAGCTCTTCCAAACCTCTCCATACTTGCTTCTCAAATTCTCCTAATATTTACAAATAATGCTGCTCTTAACATTCTTCAACACATCGCAAACTTCAATTTTCACTCCTCACACCTTACATTCTACACAGACGGATCAGTGATTAACTCAGATAATTCTCAATACTCTATGAGCATTGGGTAAATTCAAGTCAAGAACAATAGAATCCTCAATACATTTCAGGCACAAATCTTACTTTGGCCTTGTTCTTTTAAGGCCAAATTACTTGCAATCTTATTAGCTATTTGTACTGCTCCCAGAAACTGCAATATTCAAATTTTTATAGATTCTCAATTTGTAATCACTAAATATAACAGCCTAGCCTAGCAAACAACCAAACTAAGCTCCTAAATACTTTCTACTAGTCTATTTAGAATACACTTCTCAATTTTATTAAATCTTATAATCTAAAAATTACTTTTTATAAAGTCAAAGCACATCACAATAACAAATTCAACAACAAGGCTGATGAACTTGCTCACAATCATCTCAATTCATCTTATCTCAAATTTAACGCTATTAATATCTATAACCCCTTATATATACTAAATTATAATAAACAACCTCTTGAACTTCTCATTCGTCATAGCATTCAAACTATCTGTCATGCAAATATCTTTGCCCTTTAGTCATCTCATAACCATTTCTAACTATGGCTAAATATTTCCCAATAAATTAACTAGAATTTAATCTAGCTCTATATTAATGACAACCAAAAAGTTTTTAACTTTGCTTATAGCTTCCAGTCCTCTATATTTAAAATATTTAGAGTCAAGCTACTCACTGATGAACTCCCAGCACCACATACTCTACACAAATAAAACTCTCATTTCTCTAATATCTGTTATATATGGGGGGCTCCACAGCAAAAGGTGGTGATAGGCCAAAAAAAAATTTTTTGTAAAAACTTTATTTTTGCAAAAATTAGATCATTTAGAACACAATATTAAAAAACTACAGAAAAAATTTTTTTGACCCATCCCCACCTTTTGCTGTGGAGCCCCCTATATGTCAATAAACAAGCACCCCACTCTATTAGGCTATATGCTCTGCTCCTAACCCTCTCTATGAACTTATTCAGAATTCACTACAACACATTTTAAACTCAAACTTCAAATCTCTTTAACACAATTTAACTAGCCATATAACCAAATTATTAATCTTGATAGTCTTCAAATATATTACTTTCATACAAACCTTCTATATTTTCTACTCTCTCTGGACTTATCTCACTTGATATAATAAATACAATCTGTGAATTTACTACATCTAACCAAATAGCCAATGATTTTACTATAAAACTTCTCTTGTATATTAACAAGCAACTATATACAAATCTTTAGATTCCATACTGCAGCTTAAGACCCCAACCTCAACTCTCTGAAACCCAACAAAGTTCTGCAAGCAACCCAAATCCTACCACAAATACTTTATCAACTCCCTCTCTAACACCTTCATCTAAAATAACAATTTGGTATTTAACTGGATCAACAATTATACACATCTATCTTAAAAACTTAACTTATCCCAAATCTAGATGAGCCTTGGCTATTCTAGTAGGTTTAGGCTACAGATAAGTCTCCAAGTATATCTAGTTTAGGCTTTTAGTTATATGTCTGAGTTCTTATTCTTAATAATAGACTTAAAAATAAAACCTTTTTCAATCTTGTAAAAAGTTTTTATTAAGTTTAATAAAGATAAAAGTATAGTTTCACCTTAAATATTAAAAAAAAAAGGGTGTAGTAACTTAGTAAAGTAGTGAAGTTGTCACATCTCCAGATAGCAGGTCTAGAGTTCGAATCTCACGGACAACATTTTTGAAAAATAGCTCTGTGATATAGTTAACAGCTATTACTATCAGTTGGATCCTAATTAACCTTGATCATACCTTCTTGAATAGAAGCTTTGGCATAATAAATTCAAGGAACTGAAATAACTAAAAACCTGTTTGGCAAGTCCTGAGTTGAAAAGTAGTAGTGATCTTTGATGGTGCTACAAGAAAACTAAATTTGGAACCAGAGACCAAGATTAGAGAACTGAGCGACCAGGTCCTTAAGTAGGGGACACATTAGCCAAACTGCTGGCCTGCCACCAGAGGAAAAGAACTTGTGCTTTAGAAGCATGTACCAAGGGGAGGAAGACTATAAGGCTTCTAAAGCCTGGACAAACCAACCCTTCCAGGTTGCTGGCTAGAAGTAAGTGAGGGACCAGTAAGAAATCTGAGAAAGAAAGCAGTTAGAATATGGGCACTGGGATCATTATAAACCTTGCAAGGGCAGGAGTATATAAGTGAGAACTAATTAGGAAGGTTGTGGCTTGAGATATGAATCAGATTACAGCAGTATCTGAAAGAATAGCTTGAGATACAAGCTTGGTGGTAGCAGCACAACATATACTAATTGGAAAAAAGTTACCAAACATGCGGGTGAGCACATGTATGAAACATATACTGCTCTGTTAGGTTTATCACAAGGATAAATGCCCCAATATGGTTTGGCTAAAGTCTTAGGTTATTCACGACAATAGCTAATCTTATATGAGTATTAGGGTAGGGTGTGTTACAAAAGTGATAGCAGAGGATTTAAATAGGTAGCTTTCTATTTGGGTTATAGGTATGGTAGCTAGTGTAGAATCTAGGGCAGACTACTTGAATAGGCAACCAAAAGTTGCATGTATAGCTAGTCGTACTCTTGCTAGAAATAACTAGAGAGCTTAAATAGGTAATCTCCTAGTTAGATTACAGGTATAGCGGCTAGTATAGAACCTAGATGGACTACTTAAATTAGTTACTCAAAAGGTGCATATGTGGCTAGTTGTATCTTTGTAAAACAGATGTAATATCATAACTATCTGAATAAAGCTTATGCTAATGGTCTAAGTGATCACCTTAATATATATATAAAAAAAAAAAACATTAAAAAAAAAAAAAAAAAAGTAAACTTGTCCGGCTCATAAAAATACACATAACACCCAAATTAGCTTTTATACTTATGAAGTAAACTTCAAAAAAGTTCTTTGAGACCAATAACAATAACTCAAACTTTGGCTATTTGCTCAATATCCTGATTCTAAATCTCTTTTCTAAAATAAGAAAAGTTTGTTTTATACACTTTTCTTATCATAACAAGCTATATTTCATCTTTCATATTGGTGGATTTATGGAATTTGATAAATAGAAAAACCTATGAGCCATAACTCTAGTCAAATTTGCAAATCATTTGGCCTGGTTTTAAATTATTTGACTTCAAAGCTGGCCAAATGATCTGCAAATTTGACTAGTATTACAGTTTATAGGTTTTTTTATTTAACAAATTCTACAAATCTGCTAATATGTGTAGCTTTAAAATTGATAAAGTTATTCTTTAAAACACTTTAACTCTCTTTTACTTACTCTTTACAACTATTTTTGTCCTTTTTTTTGTTCTCTTCACTATATATAATTCTTGTATAATATTTGGCTACTTCTAAATTTATTCAAAATAACTTTATATTATGAAAATATTAATTTTTTTTTTATATTTTTCATTCTGACAATCAATTTTACACAAATCTATTAATTATTATACAAAGTCTATTATTAATATAATAATTCTTTTTAGTAAATTTTACTACCTCTACACCTCAAATTTTTCTATACATGTTTTTTTTATACAATTTATACTCTTAAATTACAAAAAATCAAATATTTATTATTTATATTTTCATATATCTTCTTTATACTTATCTATATTTTATATAAATTAATTATTATATTTATTTATTTTTTTTTTTAAGTGATCCTGCCTTTATTGATGTGAACTACTATATGATTTATATACACTCATGTATTAAAATTCTTATTATAAAATATTCAAAATTTAATAACTTTTAATCTACTTAACCAATTTTGATGATTTAACTACCAAAATGAACCTCTCTTCTAGACGATTCAAATGAATCTGAAATCATTTAATCTGATTATATGACCAAAATGCTATCAAGTTTTATTTTCAAATTATCTATATTATTTTATTAAATTCTATATATTCTTTTTAATTTTTTACAATTTATATCTAAAACTAACTGTTTTTATACTATCTATACTTTAAAATTATAACAAATTGAATATCCTATAATCTATACTCTTATATATTTCTATATTTATCTATATTTTATATATATTAACTATTATATTTATTATTATTACAAAATCTTTAAAATTTAATAACTTTTGATCTATTTAACCAATCTAGATGATTTAACTACCAAAATAATCTTCTTTTTAAGACAATTTTAATAAATCTAAAATCATCTGATTTTGATTATATGACCAAAATGCCATCAAGTTTTATTTTTAAATTATTTATATTATTTTATTAAATTTTTTGATTTTTTTATTATCTATATTTAAAACTAACTATGACTCAACAAAGATTTCCTCATTATCAACTTTCGAAGTAAAACTCTTAACTAGTTTTAAGCATTTTCAATTAATATAGAGCTCAAAATCAAACCTAATTTTCAACTCCCCTTGAAATACAAGTTTTAATTTTATTAAACCTTTTCTTTAAAACTTTTAGCCAGGAAAGACAATTTACACTTCTATTATTCAACAACAATCTAACTGTAATAATTTTAATAATTTATTACAAAATATGATTTTACAAAAACTACAATTTTTTTTTAATATTATTTATTAAAACACTTCTAATACACCTTTTTATAATCCTAATATTTCATCTAAGTTACTACTTTTTACTTTTAAAAATATTTTATCCAACTTTACTATTGTTTTTTTTACAAGTTTAAACTACAAAAAAAATTTTTATTCTTACTATTTTTTACTTTTATACTCTATTTCTCAATGTGTCCATATTGTAATCAATCTTGCCTATCTATATCTTTTTCTTCATAACTAATACCAGACTATTAACTATACACAATTTTATCTTGATCTTGATCTTAAACCTATTTGACTAAGTCTACATTTTAATACTATTTATTATAACTCAAACTCATTAATATTTAAAATTGGGTGTGGTGACTTAGTGAAGTGGTGGAGTTGTTGCACTCCTAAATGGCAGGTTTAAAGTTCGAATCCCATGGACGATGATTTTGAATATATTAGACCTGTATTGGTTAACGTTAAGATTATAGGTTGGATCCAAATATCTGTAATCTTAGTCACACTATCTTGAATAGAAGCTTTGGTGCAATAAATTCAGGAAACCAGAATTACTAAAAACCCATTTGGCAAGTTCCAAGTAGGGAGGTAGTATAATCTTCGGACTGTAGAAGTTTCGTACTGTATTTTGTTGTTGAATGTACTGTACTGTACATAAATTTAGGTGTACTATACTATATATCCTTACAGTACACCTTTTTATAATATAAAATATAAACGTGTACTGTACTGTATTGATTAAAAAAATATAAGAGATAGTACAGTACAATACATTTGAACTTTGCTAAAATAATATCATTATTGTCGAAAGCAATTTAAAAAACCTACAACTCAAAGCTGACTTAATTATTATTACATGAATATTTCATGCCAAATATTTAATTAATATTTAGATACGTTTTATGTTCATTTACAATTTATATTAAAAAGCATAATGATAATATTATATTACCGTTACCAATATTTTATTGTAATCTATTTGCATTAGCAAAATGTATATCGATATAATTACTGTGCTATTGTATTCACAAATATATATTATTGCATATCGATACAACAGTTTATAAAATTTAATTATTTTGAAGTTTTTGAAGTTTTTCTCGTAACATTATTTCTTTTTCCAATTCATTGTTTTTGTTTTTCTGAATAGCAAGCTTTTCACATTCAATTCTTAAAAGACTTTCTTGTTCTTCAATATTAATTGATTCACTTGAAACTCGAGCCTTTTTAAAAGACTTTTGATTAACCGAAGTTTCATTTGAACGTTTGCCTTTGCCTTTGCCTTTGCCTTTAAATTAATTAATTCATTATCAATTAATATATATTAATTACAAAATTGCAATAATTTATATGTATACATACTTGTTTTTTTAACCGATTCAGTAGTTCTCTGTAAAGGTGATTTGTTTCGATAGGAGTCTGATACATTCGTTTTTTCATATGTAAATGCTGAACTCCATTGAAGTTTGTCAAATTCTTTGGCTCTATTTTTTTAATTATATTAATATGTGTGAATATTACACAAATATGCATACAAAAGTTATATGTATTGCATAACGATACTCTTAAAAAGTTTTAATACTATACTTGGTAATTGCAGCCAATAAAGACAAATTACGCCCATTTCTATTAATATTCGCATGAGCTGATTCTCCAGCATTAGTTGTAAATGGTGTACTAGCCCAAATCTTATGTGCCATTTTAGTAAAGGCAGGAGACAAGCCAGCAAGTATCCACGGATGTTTTTTATTTTGTACCCAATCTAAGAATACAATGATTAATTAATTTTTAATATAATTATATATTATATTATTAATTATATAATGATAATATACCAATAACGCTGGGTTCTTCACAAGATTCAAGAAATTCAAGAGTACTCATGATTTCATAGGCCGTTTTACTTTTAATTAAGGAATACATTTTTTTTTTGATTTCCTTATTTATCCCCTTTTTGTTGCGAATATTTCTACGTATATATATATGATTTAAATAAATTAAAATAAATAAGTATACTGATATATATTTAATAATTTAAATTAATTATAAATGTTTACCTTTTAAAATGTATTGTGCATAATTTATAAATTCGCTCTAAGTGTTCAGTAGCATTAAAAATTGAAAATTTATCTGCTAAATATTGGCCTAAGCCTAAAAATTAATATATACATAACGTTCATGATAAAAGTTGTTAGATTTTTGAGTTAAATCATATAATCGTTCTTGTAACTACTCTAGCCATATCAACATTTCAAAAAAAATAAAAATTGTCTGATATATTCAGATATCGGTAACTGGATATTTTTTATATTAAGCATATAGGTTTAAAATTTTAAAGAATATCGGTATAGCCAGATATCCAAATGCTGATATAACCAGAGTAATGTGCATAAAATTTACCTATTGCTTGACCATAATGCTCATCGGCTAAAATGCATCCAATTCCACGACCGTGAATATGTTGAAACTCGACAGAATGCCCGCAATCTTGTTCTACACAAGTAAAAAGCTCTTCAAATAACTTTTGATATGTATTTGCTGTTTGAAGAATTGTGAAAGCACGCGCAAATACTAAAGCTTTAATATAATCAATATAATTAATATTTATTATATAGCATGTTTTAAATGTGTGCCAGATTCATGGCGCAGATTTTCTAAAGATTCCAGATAAATATTTTTGTCAAAAATCGCTTATTTCTTAAAAATCTTATCACTTTTAGTGCTCTAACAAATCAGATAATGTAGGAAGATTCCAAACAAACGTTTGTTTTGTCAAAAATCGCTTATTTCTAAAAAAATGTTAATAAAAATCTACTTTAAATATTCCAACAAATTAGATAATATAACACAATCGAGAAGATTCTAAACAAACGTTTGTTTTGTCAAAACTTGTTTATTTCTCAAAAATCTTAATAAAAAGTCCCCTTTAGTGTTTTAGTGAAAGATTTTTTAGATGATTTTACTATATAATTTGCTAACATCTATCCTTAATATGAACTTTAGTAAATTTTTGTAATTGCAAATCTGCACCACAACCCTGGCATACAAGTCATACATACTTATTAATATATGCATATATAAAATATTTAAAATTTTCTTACTTTTTTGGTATTTTTCTACATAAGCACATACTTCCCATTCATTAATCGGTCCATGTACACGTTTAAAACTCATATCTATTTCGAAATATAAGGAATCTGCCAAGTATTTCATTTGATTTTTATATCCACATAATATTAAATATTGGCCGTTATCAAAGAATCCTAAAAAATAAAATAAAATTAATATAAATATATATTAAATATAAATATAAATATAAATACAAATATATATTTTATATTTACGAATAGTTCTAATATAAGGATTATCATCATTTTGACTTTGTTTCAAAAGCATATGCGCAACGCCCATAATATCTTGACCATATGGATGTTCAGCACGACGCTTTGTTGCGATCATATGATCAATTTTTGATCTATTATTCAATGATGGATGTAATTCTGGAAGTGGGGCTCCTTTAAGAAATCGTTGCATCGATGCACCTAATAATTTAAAATAATTCAATGAAAATGACATATGGTGCATGAAACTTAAAAACTACAATACATACGGGTAATTAATTTCCTAGCCGTTAAATCTAAAATATCCTCCTCTGCAATTACTTTTTTTAAATCATTTTGAATTGCTGCAGGTACTTTAGATGGTGGTGGTGGTGGGTGATTATGAATATTTCGTGACATAATCACGATATACGGACAATTTTCAAGATCTTCGGGTACATAATGCCAAAATTTGACAGGGCATTCTGATTTTTTTTGGATCAATCCTTGGACTACTTCATTGTTTTCGGTAGTATGAATATGTGCTATATAAATATAAATTAAATATTATTTAAAATCTATGTATATTAAATTAATCAATTAATAAATAAAAATATACGGCATTTTTTTGCTTTTGCACTAAAAGGATGTATTGTATAGCAATGTCGAATTGAATCTGGAATCTGAATTTAGTATAAACATTAGTATTTGAGTATTTAAATACTAAATAAATTTAGCTATAAATAATTAATTTATAATAAATACTTCTCTAGTGATTCCATTATCATAATATATATGTTCGTGAAAAAGTTTTTTCAAGTATTCGATATTAATTCGTCCAGACAAACTCTGATATCGATGACCACGTTTACCATTTTTAAATTTCTCACAGCCGATAAAATAAGTAGGTGTAGAAGTATCATCTTCTTGCTATAAATAATATAATTTTAATTTAAATTAATACGTATATGAATATCAATATATATTATATTTTTATTAAATAAAATAATACAAAACCTGATAATGAGTTTTAAGTTTAGGTTTTCCATTACACTGAACACCAGTTTGAGAACAAGTAAATCCACATGGTACTTTATGTGCTGCAGCAAACGCGCTAATAAGTATAAAATTTTTAGTATATATGTTGTACTCGAATAAAAATTATCCCAATTCAGACCCAAATGAGAATTTTATTATAAACCTTAATTCTACCCCTACATAACTCTAAAACCCTAATAATTTGTAAAATTCCCATTTGGGCAACCCGACTCTAAATTGGGACGATTCCAATCTATATTTTAAGATAAGTATTTACTTTAAAGTATTCGTATCCAAAGATAGCTCATTTGCTTCGAATATTTTTTTAAATAAAGTATCGTCAAAGTCAACTGATATATGTGCCATTGTAACTAATTCAGGTGCTGCAAATTGGCATATTTTAATACCACGGCATGTTCTTGTTTCTTTGTAAACTTTTGTTTTTAAAAAAGGACAGTAAACACTTTCACGAGTAGTTCCATCTTTGTACGCATACTGAATATTTTTAAGATCAAAGATCTCAAGAGCTTTTTCAGTATTCATGCCAGCTACATTATAAACACATGCAACTCCGCCCTCAGAAGTCTCTGGATATTC
>CAJVPU010001680.1:0-12228 GCA_910591775.1 Dentiscutata heterogama | reverse complement strand
AACCACATACTTACCATTAAAATCTAGGTGAGTCTTGACCACTCTAGTAGGTTTAGGTCACAGATAACTAACTTAGCTGCCTAGCTGAGTTTTTAGTCTAAGCTCCCATTCTTGCATGTAATTTATACTTTTTGTTATTATACAAATGAAGTCATTCTATATGACTACTTATATAAACTACTCAATAAAGATATGAGCAAGGCCTCACCTTAATACCAAAAAAAAAAAAAATAAGTTGAACTTTGATTAAGAAACAAATTGCTTCTGAATAGAAAAAGATTTAACAAAATTAAAAAAGTTACATGAACTAAATGCTATTGCTTTTTAAAAATTATCAAGCTATACAAGAAAATCTTAAAGTTTTATATGTAGAATATTAGATATTAAAAGATTTAATCTTTATTAAGAGAAGAATTTAGATAAAAGTATTTGAAAGTGATATTTTAATTACTACAGGATTAATAAGATAAATCTAAATAAGTATAAAATTAAAAGTTAAGTTAAAATATTATTATTTTAATTTAAATATTGCAAAAATATATAAAATTGAAATATTATACAAACCATTAATAAATATTTTACTAAAAATATATTTTTAAGATTTAATTTAAAGTTATAGTAAACTATTACAATAAATAATCTAAATTATAATTGTTTTGATTAAAAAATATAATTCTGAAAAAATTATATAAAGAGTGAGAGTAGTATATAAAGATTATTTTTCGATATAATTTTTGCAATATTGTTAAGTTACTAACAAGATTTTAAGACTTTGACTTGATAGTCAAAATAAAAGTTTAAATTTTAGATACAATTAATAAATAAGATCTAGAAGTTAAAAGAGAAATACTGCAAAAATAAAATTAGTAGTAGATAAATTTATACTAGCAAGATAAAGAAAAATATAAAAAGAAATTTATTTAAAAGTGTTACAAATTATACTATTATTGTTATTCTAGTCTAACAATATCCCAAACTACTACTAATATTTCTATTATTATTCTTTAATTCTTCTTTACTACTTTCACTTTTTTTCTAACAAGGCTTTATAGATCTTTCAAGATTTTTTTTTTCTTCTTTCTATTCTTCATATTTTCTTCAAATTCTTTTTTTTATCTTCTTCTGATAAACTTTCAATATAATATCTTCTTCTTATGATATGCCTCTACTTATTTGTTTCTACTCTTCTATTCATTATTCTTAAAACTCTATTTATATCTTTTTTTAATATAATATACTCTAATTTAAATTTCTTTTCTTTTTATACAGCTTCTGGTTTTATTTTCACAACACCTTATACTTTCTCTCCTCATTTTCTAAATAATTTACCAAAACTTTTTCTTTTGCTCTTCTTGATATAACTTTTTTTTCTATCTTTTTATATAATTTTGTATTAACTTTCTCTAACTTCTTAATATATATCTTGTCTCTGTATTACAAAATATTTTTTAATTTTAATATTAAATTATTTTAATTTTTGTTGTATATAGCTACTAGTTCTCAGTTATATTCTTAACTTATTTTTGTTTTTTTTTTTTTAAATCTTTATATAATAGAAAAATTATATTAGTTATTATAATTGATAATTTAGATTCTTACTTTTGTCTTTGGGGATGTTTATTCAAGTACAAGGTATTATTATTGCAAAATTTTTTTTATGAATATTATTTTAGAAGTTTTAATTTTTAATAGATCCAAAATTTACAGTATAATAATAATCAAAAAAGAATTTAAAATTCAAAGTACATAAAGAGAAATTCTATGGTTGATAATATACAAGTTATATTTTTAAAGAGTCAATTTTCAAAATTTAGTAATCATTTTGATGCTAACTAATAGTTAGAATATTACTCTAATAGCAGAGTAATCTGGGTTTGAAACTAGTGAGAAGAGCTATCCTTTTTAGAATACTGATTTCACATAGAATACAGATGACTTCAATAGAGATAACATATCAGAATAAGATTTTTTTTGTTTTTGTTTTCTTTTTATATTCTAATTATTATTATTTATTTATATTGTATATTTTAGTTTTAAAATTAAATATTTATATGTGGTACACATAAAATAGGTCTGGACAAATATCATAGGCAAAGAAGGATCAGCAAAATATATACAGTAAAACTCATAACTAAAAGTGGATTTACTACCATAAATCTGGATCACTAAGTGATAAGGCTTATTAACCAAATCATAAAAATGATGACCAATATGAAATCTGAAGAAGAATTCTGAGAAAACTAACAGAAGATCAAGAGAGTAGATTTTGAAGATATACAAAGAAAGGACTTTGATAGAATAAATTATTGTAGTAATTATTATAAGCCCCTTGTGATTAGAATAACTTTTATCTGACTCTTTAATGATGTCTTATGTAAATTATCCCTAAGCCTCTTGAGTTTGTTAGAATAGAATAAGCTATAAAAGCACTGAGAGTTCGTGTTAGTTAAAGAACATCCTCCTGGATTCCAATAATTCATTCATAAGACCTTTAATAAATTACCCTGATAATTCCTTTTAATAAAATAAATTAATGTCAAATTACCAAAGTCAAGCCTCTGACGAGTTGCCTTATCACATAAATTATATCTTTTTGTGTATAAATTGATAAAATCATACGAATCATCTGTAATAGGATCAATTTGACTTGGCAAAATTTTTTCTTATTTGATCAACAACCGACCAATGGAATTTGATGAACATATTTTATTTGAATTTTATGCTTTTGTAGAATTTAATTTAATAAAAAGTCATCGAATTTCATTGGGCGATTTTTAAGATATCTTTGATTAAATTTTCAAAAAAATTTAAGCATCTATCAAAATATAAGCTATTTAAAATTTTTTCTAAATTGGATTGATAAACTCTTTCATTTGAATTCTATAGATTCATAGGATCTTAATAAAAAAAGTTCATCAAATTCATTTGGTGGTTGTCACAATATCTTTAATCAAATTTTTTTTTTATAAAAAAAGTGACATATAGAATGTGAAGATATTGGTACCTTTTAATAATATTAAACTATACTATTGGAAAATATATATATTGCATGTAATTTATTTTACTCATATATTATATATAGCTTTCAAACTGAATTGTTTAAATTATTTATAAACATATAGTATATGTAGTATAGATTTAAAAATATATAAAATACTATCTAAAATATTTTAATTTATTGTCTTGTATAAATTCTAAGCATGATGAATGTAATAGAAATTAAAAATTTATAATTTTCAAATTTGCGATAAGTAATTAATGTAGAATCAATCAAATAAAAAGAAAAAATGTAGTAGCTATAAAAGAATTTCTTCATTGAATTATTAATGTAAAAAGAAATAAGGTGAAATTTTGTTATAAATATTATAACAAAGTATGTAAAAAAAAAAAAGATGAAGATGATATTTCAAATCGAGACTATTAATAATTTAAATGCTTAATCAGATTGCACTTTAAATTTTTCAAAACACTATTATTAGTTTAATTTCGGTTTATGTTAAAAGAAATTACCCATATATAGAAAAATGCACCAAAATTAAAATTATATTACATTACAAAATTAACCAAATTTTAATCGTATAAAACTTAATATTTGTGATTAATGTCTATAAAGCAAACTAGATAAAAAAAGGAACTTTTATTAATACAGGTTGCTGAATAAAGAATACAAAATGCTAAATTATATTTATAATTATATTCATATGCTATTTTTTCTTGTTTTTCGTAGATATTTTACCTTCACTCTGTCCTTAATTTACAATGTTAAAAAATCTAATTTAACCTATGCTGCGACACCTACAATACCCTTTAAACGGAGAAGAAATGAATTATTTGGAGCATTTCATGATGATGCATATAATGTTGGAACGTTCTCAAATCAATCTTCTTTGGTAGAAAGAAAAGTTTAAACTTGCGAACCTGGATATTTTCAATTTCCAGGGACTACTTTATGTTGTTCTACAAAATGTAGTAAAATTTGCGATAACATTGGATGTTGTCCATCAGGTTATGATTGTTGTACAATATTGTTGTCAGATAGGTTATAATTATTGTAAAAGATATTGTTGCGATTCAGACTCTTATTGTTGTAGTGACAAAAGTGGTTGTTGTTTGCTAGGTAATGAATATGCTGGCAATGGCTTATGCGATAGACCAACATTATCACTGACAATAATTCAAATAACACAAGAAGTTGTTGAATATGTAGTTAGGGACACTAGTAAATATGTAATAGTGACAACGGCGACAATGACAATAACAATTACAGTACAGTATTATATGTTCGTCAATTCTACAAGTCGATTCGATCTATAATCCTACAAGTTATAGAATTGTAGAATTACTAAAATTTATTAATGATCGTCAATTCTCAATTCTACTGCATAATAGAATTGTAGATCGGTTTTGGAATTATTTCTACACATGTAGAATTAATTCTCCTGCATCACTAGTCACGCCCAAAAAGTTGAATGGAACCATCCCTCTCACATTTCATGTGGTCATACTGGTATAAATTTATAAAGTTAAATATGATAGATATATTAAATTGGAATTTATTTTTAAAAAAATATTTTTAAACAAATAGAAAAAAAATGAAAAAACCCCAAATATATAATAATGATAATAATAAATTCCAAGTTTTACAAATGATCACATATATATTTTGCTATATTGGTACAAAAGACTTGGAAAGCCCCACCAGCTCCGGACCAAAAGGCTGCCAAGATCGCATATGGTATTGTCACTCCCAATATAGTTAGTGAACCACCTGCAGCTACTATCCCTCCTACAACTGCAGCACCTGATATATAAAGTGTCGCATATGCTACTTTCTGACAAAGAGAATTAGATATACTATCAGTATGATCAATACTATCATCAATAACTACTGTAAAACCAGACTCTAGTTTTTTAGCAACGAGGGTAAAATTTTTATATGTAGCTATTGTTGCAGTATCACCGACATTATGTAATCCATTTATTGCGGTTAAAATTTTATCCTTCCATTGCTGTTTTTCACTTGAATTAACAATAAAAAAATGCACATATTGGGTTATAAATTCTATAAAACGTCATATCAATAATAACTTAAAATTTACACTTACTCACTGAAATAATTAAGGAATGCACATAACAAATTATGAAGTTTTATTATCAATTATTTATAGATTATCATTATAAATATTATAAAATATAATTATACCTAGTTGGAATTGCTGGAGCATTTTCGGTTGGATTAGTAGTATTATATGGAGTTGCTGGATCAATGATTTTGATTGGAGCTGATGAATTGACGGAGGCTGCTAATCAGACAGAACGTATTGATCAAAAAATAATATAAATTTCAATTTTAAAAATTTAAAATGAGAAACCCTACCTCTTTCAAGCATGGGAATAGTCATTGCAATAGTTGCGACTAATGAAGTTATAAGAAAGATTAAACTAAATTTGACTTGCATGATTAAACTTTAAGATAATGGGATATGTTATTGAAAGAAAAATTTCAAGTTTATATTTTCGAAAGTTATCAAAAGGTTTAAAAGAATCGAGCAAAAATCGAGCATTTATTTATATATTTTGACATGAATAATTCCCATTTTATGCTTCCACTTTTAATTAGTTCTTCATATGAAGAATCCTTTAAGAATTTCAAAATCAGTTTAAACCAATGCAATATTTAATTCGTTCCAAACTTTAAATTTTAGAATTTTCTTTTCTTAGAGGAATTTAATTCATAGTTATCAGGTTTTTGTGCTTATAGTGCATACAATTAGAGATTGGACCCGGATAAAAATTGTTGCCTAATATTTTACCCGGATAATTTAATAATACCCGGGTAGAGATTTTCTCAACGGGTCCAATCTCTACATACATTATGCATATAGTTAGAGATGGAATCCGTCTACCATTCAGAAAAAATTGAGCTTACCTGTATCTGCTTATCTATTCATGACTTCGACAGACATTCAGATAAACTGGATAAAGAATTATTATCATGCAGATACATTCGATCGTGAATTTATCTCTCCCATCGTTATGATGTAAGAACAGATCCGAATAAAAACTCAGTTTGTCAATGATAACTTATATAAAACACGATCTTATTATTATATCAGATAGTTGAATAATCCAGTTTAATTATTTGAAATCAAAATTTTATCCGAATATTTAGTAATATTCGGATTATTCAGATCGTCAGATATAAAAGCTCCATCTCCACATATAGTATGTACAAACCTTCTCGGCTTGGGTCAAAATCCCGACAGGGTTAAAAAATTCTCATGTATGCGCACGATTAGGAATGGACAAAATTTTTATATACGCTTGCATATTAAATTTCGTTGAAGTATTATTATTATACATATTATTATAATTAAATAAAAAAATAACTTCCAAATTAATATTTATTTTTTAAAAACAATCGTTATATGTTATTTGATATTGTTCTACAACTGTAGATTCCTTTCAAATTTAAATATTCATTTTTTTAAAACATTGCTATATTATAAATTACTATTTAATACCATTACTGTATATACAAATGTAATTAAATATTATCAATTTTTCTAGAAATAACCAGTTTTCCAATGTTCTGTAATTATTATATTTAGCTTGAATGGAAGATTCGATTACGTTCAAACAATCGGTCATTTTATTTAACTCATTAAAAAGAAATTATATATATTATAAATATACGTAATTGAAATACATAATCAATGTATGTAGTTTTTTGTGTAATAGATAATTCTTAGATGAAATATTATATTCATAACACCGTGTAATTATAACACCCTATATAGTTTAAGTTTGAGTTAAATTAGGGTTAGGGTGAAGCTTTAAGATATATAGGTGTTTTTTATATTATATAATATATATTAGATATAAGGTCCCAATTTCAGTTCTCAGGAGGTTTTCATGGGTCCTGAACATTTTAAGATACCCGATCCCATTTACTTAGTACGTTTTTGAAATATAGCATAGAGTTAGTATAGGGTGTTATATAACACGGTGTTATGAATATAACTTTCCTTCTTAGATTATTTAATAATATATAATAATTTATAAAATATGTAAGGGTTATCGATTACATAATCATTTCACATCCCTGCCATTGATGATCGGAATCTTGAAATAAATATGATCAGCCATTCTTAAGTAATCAAAAAATCGATTTAAATCATAAATTCTAATGATCATCAATTCTACAATTCTACTTTGTAGTACTGTGGAAATTACATCAATTCTAGATGTATAATAGTAGAATTACTAAAATTATTTATGAATCATCAATTCTCAACTCTACTACATACATATGCAGAATCACTAATCATAACATATCGGTCGATATGTCAAAATTAAAATGAAAATAACAGTACTACTTTCCGTTTAAATCGACTTTTTTTCTTGGCACGTAAATTATAACTAACTATTTGCTGATCTATGCAGTACTACTTTCCGTTTAAATCGACTTTTTTTCTTGGCACGTAAATTATAATAAGTTTAACTATTTGTTGTTCTATGCACTACTCCTGATTTAGGTTTGATTAATTGGTATATCAGATGCCCAACTCAAGCATTAATCCATGAATGTCATGATCGGAACTTGAATCTATAAACATCGAAAATATATCATGACAATCATTTTTTTTCGGCCCGACTAAGTCGCATCAAGCATTCAGGATTGATTTGGGCTTGATTTGGACTTCCGATATACCAATTAATCAAACCTAAATCAACATTGATTACCGTAGAGCGCTGCATACAGTACCCGGTGTGACTCGATTTTTTAAATAGTAAAAAATTAAAACACATGTATTTTATATCGCATAGTTGTATAAATAATATTTTAAAAAATTTATCTAAATTTGATCTAAATTATTTGTCACGCATGGTACTGTATGCAGCGCTCTACGGTAGCAAGTAGTTAAACTTACGTGCCAAGAAAAAAAATCGATTTAAATGGAAATTTGTATTTTTAAATAAAATAATTCCAAGACAGTAAAAACTGTATTAGGAAACAGCACATGGATATTTTGTATGCCACAAGCCCTGTTGATTAATTAAATGCATGTGCATAGGCAGAAGTTTGTCTGATTGCAGGATTGGCTGATAAATTCAATTTAATTTTATATTATTTATACAGTTTAGAGTACCTTTTTTTTTTAAAAAAAAAAACGAAAATAAAACATAATGAAATAAAAAAAAACTATATGGAAGCTTTTATTAAAATTGTAGGACTCCATAGCCAAAAATAATAATTTATTTTCTTACGTTTAAAAAAGGTAGTATAGTAATGACTTCTCAAAAATCGATAAAATCAAGTTATTACTATGCTACCTTTTTTTAAACCGGCGAGAATAATTATTATTTTTGGATATAAAAGTCCTACAACTCTAATAAAAACTTCCATACAGTTTTTTTTTATTTCATTATGTTTAGTTTTCGTTTTTTTTTAAAAAAAAAAGTACTCTAAACTGTATAAATAATGTAAAATTAAATTGAATTTATTAGCCAATTAGACGAACTTCTCACTATGTAATACATTTACTAAAACTCTTTAGTTAAGATTTTAGTTAAGTTTAGGGTTAGAGTAAGTAAAATTATTTATGCCAAAATTTGCAAGGAATTTTTTTTCTTTTGCTATAACACAAAAGACAGTTTCGTAAGCAAAATTCACGAACTTATTTCGAAGTTAGATTATTATTAGGAGCAATACCATAAATGGACATATAAAAGATCATCCCTTTTAGTAGATTCTCTCCCATTTTTTTCTTTTTTGCCGTTCTTTTTTTTTTTGTTAATTAAATTTTAGTCATACCGTATAAGCGTGAAATAACGCTCAGGGGCGTTAATTCGAAAATCAGTTACCCCTAAAATAGTATATGTAGTCTCAAATTAACTCCCATGCGCGTCCCGAATTAACGCGCACCCGATATAACCTGCAATCGATTAGTACAACAAACTGTTATATCACTTACCCGGCCACAACAATATTATTCAGTATCCAATTAATAATAATTTGCAATGCACGATTAGAGATTAGAACTGATGAATTTCAAGCATCAGTTGAACGTTTATTGAGTTTTTTTTTAATTTAGCGTACTATTAAATTTATCAATTGCTTTTTTTTTGCACCAAAAAATTTATCAAATTTGTATTTATAATTTTATCACTATCAAAACAGTTAAATTTGATACTCGATGATAGCTGAATTAAAACTTAATGAAAGCTTATTTCAATACTTGAAATTTTTATGATTGAATAACCTTTATGCACAATACAATGATAGCATTATGAATTTCTCATTTCAAGCTTTATTAATATATGAATGCTATCTGCAAAACAATAAGTTTAAAAAAAAATTTAAAAATTGAAACAAAATCAAAAAAAAAAAATTTAAGAGAAATTTTTTTTTTAAAAAAAAATATTAATATAAAAATTAAAAGAATTTTTTTTTTTAAAAGAAAAATTAAAAGAAAATTTTTTTTTAAAAAAAAGGAAAAATTGAATGAACTTTTTTTTCAAAAAAAAAAAATCAAAATCAAAAAAAAATCTTGTATCTCATCATGCCACACATGAAAAAAAAAGGCTCTATTTATATCATCCTCTTCAGTTTCAATTCTAATTGATAAATAATGTAAAAATTTTGTCATATTGCGGTGCAACTCTATATAATATGCTGTCAGAAAATTGATGACTTTTAGATTAGGAATTAGTTAACAATTTATATGAAGTTTTCTTTATTAAGTTACCTTTCAATAATCAATATCTATCATATCTTCAGATTCGCCATTTAACACATCCTTATCAAGTTTATTAGGATTCGAACTACTATCTGAATCTTTCTCATTTGTGGATTCATTTTCATGATCCTCTTTATTACAAGTTACTTCATCCATATGATTTGTGATAATAGCTTGAAGATGACTTGACATTTTATAATCTTCACTGTTATTAGGGTTAAGCATAAGTCCAGATGCCTCAAAAGATCTAACTAACAAATTTATACTAATTTCTTTCCATGTTTCTAATACCCATTCAGAAACTAATTTGTATGATGCTTTTTTGCGGTTTCCTTTTGTAGTAAACCTACCTTTCCCTTCATCCATTCACATTTCCTATCTTTTTGTTATTCTATTCTTGAAAGGCTTGTTTACTGAAATATTGGAAGGTTGAAAAATGCACGTTGTTCTACCAGGAATCTCTACAACGTTCAAGCCTTCCATATTTAATGCTTTAACTACATCTTCACAAACATGACTGCGATAATGATCAACAAATATTACACCTTTATTTTTAAAGAATCCATTCAGTCTTGCTTAAATAACACGTGAAATATAAGTGGAGATCATTAAATCCTCTATTATATTTGTACAAGGTGCAGTTGCTACTACAATGTCTCAGAGAAATCTACCTTTTGGTTTTGTTTTTAGTTTAAAAATAACAGTGGGTGAAAGTTTTTCTCTAGCTGCAGTATAATCCAGGACTACTATGAAATATAGTTTATCATTTCTTGTAGTTTTAATTGACACCTCACAAATGCCTTCAAAATTGATTGTGGTATTTTAGTGCATATCAAACTACATTGGCGTTTTGTCAAAAGAAAAAATAAACTTTTTTTCAATATTTGCTGTTTTTTCACGTGCAGTGTTAAGAAAGTCCCTAACAACCAAAGGCATATCCTCTGGAAGCTTCTGCACAAGTTGAGTTCTAGTATATTCTACTAATTTATGTTATCTTTTAAAATATTTAACCCAACCACGAGAGAACTTGGTATCCTCAAGATTTAGGGCTTTTTCTAATTCCATGGCCTTGCATTCAATTATGGAAGTAGTAACTACATTTTTTTTCTGTCGCTTAGTTTGAACATAAGCAATAATTCTTTCTCTAATTCAGGATACTTGGCTTTTCTATTGCGGCTACTAAGAACGCGTACTTGATTAATATTCACACTTTGATTATTTTTGACTGCCTCAAGTTCCTCCTTCAGCTTTCTCCGCTCTCGAACATGTTTATGATGAATTTTATAGAACAATAATGCTTTATAGTTAGATGTAGTTTCTGCATATGATATTACATCAAGTTTAAATATGATAGTATAGCTTCATTTAGAAGAAGAGCTTATATTTATCATAAGTAAAATTTGAATGTAAAGAAAAAAAAAAGAATGACATTTTAATCCAAAACAGATTAGGGGTAATTTTGTAGTTGGTGATTTCATGATATGGAAAAAAAAAAAAATTGGTAAAATCAATTGACCAACGAGCCATTAGAGCCATAATGGCTCCAGAGCTGATGTCATATTCAAGAAGGTCAATTTTTCATGTCCGATGTTTCATAAGAGGTCTACTGGAGGTATTCCAAAGTTTTGACTTTGCAGTTCAAAAAAGAACTTCAAAAAAATTTTTCAAAAAAAAAAAAAAAATTAACTAATGAGTTGTTAAAGCCAAGCCATAGTGGCCCCAGAGCTGATGTCCTACTCAAGAAGGTCAATTATTCTTTCTGGTAATAACAAATATCCAATGGGAGTATTACTTTATATTGCTTTGCAAGCATAAAAAAGGTTATTCAAAGGAATGTGTTTAAAAAAAAATAAAAAATTTCAAAAAAAAAAAAAAAATACATGGAAAAATAATCATTCAATTAAGATTATTTATATCAATATAACAAAAAAAATTTTTTTTTGTTTACCGGTAACAATAAATAAAAAAGACAATTGTTTGTCTGATGTTTAATAATACTTAGTATTAGTATAACCATTTTAAATAAGTGTTCCAGAGTGAAATCTGTAAATGAATATTTAGTTTTTATTATAGTAAGAATGTCTAATATGAGGTTATAATGCTTCAGGGACAAATCGATATAGTATCCACTTACAGGTTTTTACTATGCAAAGTAATGCACCTTATTTAAAAATATCTAGTTTTAAAAATCAGCCCTTATTTTGAAATAACACACATGCACATACTCGAAATAATGCACAGGTCAATTAATTAACGTGCAGGTAAGCATTATTTTGTGCTTATATAGTAGTGTATTTTATATGAGTATTTACAGTAATTGTAAAATTATAACTATTTGAATTTGTTATAATTATAATTTATATAAAGTTATCCCTTAATATGTAAACTAATGCAGGCAAATTTGCCTACATTTTTGCACTTTTTTAGCTCTGATTTACTTTTTTAAAATGCTAAAATATTTAAATAAAACTTTGCACAATTATAT